>JAUMHH010169538.1:5924-16395 GCA_032359455.1 Chlamys rubida | reverse complement strand
ATATCTGTTACTTTTTTATGATGTATCATCATCTGACATCAGACCAGTTTACTGCATGCTCACACTAAATGTATGTTTGAGAAATTTGAGAATTTGAGAAAGATCCCTCAAGTACTTCCCGAGAAATAGCGATACAAATAGTCACTGTAAAAATTAAAGATAGCCGCTTGTCTGCCATTTTTGTTTATTAAATCAAGCCGCTTGTCTGCCATTTTTGTTTATTAAATCAGTCTCCAAAGTAAATATGCACAGCTAAGGACCAAGGAAAATATACATATGGAATATAAGAGAAAGATCCCTCTGGATTTGAATAGCCCACCATCCGATGACGGTGGGCTAAAAAATAATCATATAAAAAAAATGAAATTAATCAAATACTTCAAACTATCTAATAAATCGCACAACTGAATACATATCAAGTGAAGTTAGCTACCACGTCAGCGTTTGATATAGTGCTGAAGGTCAATGTAATGAGGAAGATAAAGTATGTCTTTTCCAACAGTATCAGGGTGAGTGCTTAGCACGTGCCTCAAATCCGCCAGTACGCGCTGTTTATCATCCGGGGACTTTCGTGATATCACAGACATAGTCGAGTAAAGCTCGATGAGGCCATCAACAGAGTACTGAAACATATTACAATGTTATCTCAAATCAGTATTTAAAACATAATACATGTATGCAAAATGTATCAACAAGGCATAAATTAATCTATGATAAACCAATGGAGGTTTCGGGAAAAAATAGACAGGTTTAGCATCGATACGTGTACGTGTAGCGGGGGAATCCCCTTTTTTTCTGTGCATGACGTCATCAGTTTACGCGTTCGGGTATCTACTACACGTACGCCGAACGTGGAAAGCAGCCGTTACACGTAAGTTCCAAAGTGTAGACATTTTGATGCATTCAATACTGTTTTGTCTGAGAAAAACATTGATCAAACTAATTTTGAATATGCCGATCAAAGTTTGATAAATATAGGCATTTGATATGAATGGAATATATTAGAAAAAAAATCTTCTGGAAATGTGAAGTCGCTGAGGCTCCCACGGTCTCCGAAACAAAGCGGCCGACATCAAGCGACATGATCGCGAAATTCTGTTCTGGCACTTTTGTTTACGTTTTTTGTTATCAGTGTGAAAGTATCTTACAATGTTGAATGATCAATGGACACTGAAACAGTTAACAGACATAGTATTAAACGGTCATGCAATAATAGACATTTGCGTCACTGATAGGCAAAGTATCCCCCCTCACTCCCCCTCTGACACCCCACCCCCCTTCTATATAATCCATGTCTTCATGTTATAACAAAGTGCATAGGAATACACATCTAAACTAGAATTGTATGAATGTACTTAAAATCAAATACGCCTCATCCTCTCGTTTCAAAATACAAGTCACAGCCAACCGCCGAAATCTACAGCACGTATTTAAAACAAAGTTTTATTGAGATTACCAACTAATACACTGTTAACCCTTATTGATATCTTTGGTATTTTAAAATTAATTAATGTATCTGTAATTTTTCAAATTTCTCTATATATGTCATTGTAATATGTACAATGTTTCTCCAGGGAAGGGGGGGGGGGGGGCATTGGTAGTGTTATGATGGCAGTATTTTCAGATAATTGAGAGGAGTGTACACGATGCTTCACCCTGGAGAAAAAACACTGAAAGAGACATAATTTCTTTTCCCAGGTGACGGGGAAGATCCGTCAACCATAAGGCCCCGTAACAATAATCAAAATGTTGATTACCTGGAAGAAAGAAATAATGAATCGGAAAAGATACTTAAGCAAAACGAACTTGAACTTCGTAAAGAAGAATTAAAGCTACAGAGAGAACGATTTGCAATTGAAAAGGAAGAAAGACAGCAACAAACTACAATGATGGGCGAACTGATGAATTATCCGGATATGTAATCTAGAAGTGTTGGCGGTTCAATTCCAATGACAATTAGCCTAGAGTGTTCCTATAAAGTAGTACTTTCCTACAGGTTGCAAAGACATTTTGTGGTTTTTCATATAATCAATAAACGCAAACATCGCCAAAATCTTCCCGAAACTCTACTCGACACAAATGCGAACGACAGACATTTTTTTGTTGAATTTTGCCTGGTAAGCGGAAATGACTCCTCCTCTGTATGGCGTTATGGTATAGGGCGTGAAGGGGTATGCGGGGTCACCATAGATATATGCTGGCTGCCGCATTCGTCCATCCAAACTACTCTCCTTGAGAAGTCCAGCATCATGTCGCCTACCTTCCATTGGATCGTACATATTGGCAATAAGGCCATTGGGTACCACCACATTTTGAAATTTAAGCGCATGCACTTTCTTATGTCATTTGTAAACTCATTGTTGATTTTGATTTTGTGTATATCTGCATATACATGTAGACCTCACAGATCCTTCTATAAAACCCCAACAGTTTGGAACAGGTCAATCACGTGATCTGACGGCATTAGAAAATTCATCAATATGTTGATATAACAGCCAACACCTGTTTAACTCACGCAGTAAAATGTCCATGCTTTTCATGCAGTAGTTCAAGAAGTTCGTTAATTAATGATAAACGGCATTGCTGTAGAAGACCTTCCGGATAATTGATAAAATTCCTTCGAGACCAGAGCACATCGTTCGATTTGGGCATTCAAGTTTCGGTGGTCTACGAAAGGCATTGCATAACAAAGGAATAATCGTCTTTCTCAAAGCGAAATACGGTTTTGCATTGTGAATTAGACAAGTTTACAAAGTCAAACAGTGGCTTGTCTTTTTCTGGCGTAAACCTTCTAATGTTGTTAAAAGGAGAAAAATCGTTATCTTCTTCAATTACTGCTAGCAGACGATATGTCGACATATTTCTTGGGGGGGGGGGGATACTATTGAAACCAGCTTTTTAATTGGATTAAACTTACCAATGACCATCCGTCCTCTACACGTACACGTAATACTTCTAAACGTCCTCAATGTCTAACGTGTACGTGTAGCTTACACGTACACGTACAGGTATTGTTGCAAAATCTCTCTTATATACTTCATGTATCCAAGTGCATGATGGTAAGAGGCGACCAATGTGGACCCCTACAGATTCAGGGATGATTTCTTCCTAGTAATCTATTTCGGAGACATTAACGAAATAAAGATTAAATTACCGTAAGTGCTGCGCGTTTCACAGGGATTAACAACTGCCATTTTTTAGGATTTTGGTATGTCCTGGAATGGGGACAGGACCATTGCCTTCTTCACCTAGGCAAACGTTAAACACTGCAGCTAAAAGTGAGGCATGCCAAGCAAGCTAAGCAGAGAGAAATCCTGACAATTGCAATGGGTGGAGTAAAAATATATTTTAGTCGTCTTTGTGTCCTCTAGTAGAAGGCACAAACGAAAATCCACAATCCTGCAGGGATGGCCCGCATTAATCGCGTCTTACGATCATGCAGTCGGTAACAGCAGGTGTATTATTTGGATGTGTTTACCTAGACACTCTTCTACACATGTTGCGAGGAAGTTAAAGCCCATACATACACAAATCAAAGTATATCAACTTCAGAATTGATCATTGCTTGGCGTAGTCTAGACGAAAGTATTTTCTCTAACATTCGCTTTTGTTTCGACAAGCAGTAATAAGAGTCGTTGAGGGATATTGACGCGCACCATCATACCATCTTCATTACTTCTATGTCAGTACGACCTTTTCTCTTCTTTATCTTATCTGTTTGATCGAGTCATGTTAACAGTAAAAGCCCCTTGAGATAATTTCTATCTAAATTATATACCGCTGTGTATAAAAGACAACCTTCAAAGTGAGTTTGTCGTTTCAAATATTTACTTCTCAAGTATTTAATGTGAAAGAAATAGAACCAATCATTCCAATATCAGAAATATCTGTAAAGTACTTCCTGGGAAAAAGTGAACAATGGAATTTGATAAATATCTGTCCATCGCTTTTAGCGATAAAAAAAACAATCAATATCCAAGATGGCTGCTTGGTGGCCACGTTGTTTCTAAGAAGAGTCTTAATATGAAACATGCACAACTAGGAACTAAGGGGAATCTTCGTATAAAAGGAATAGCGATAACAAACCTGAGCTGACAAATTCGAAGATGTCCGCCTGTCGGCCATTTTGTGTATCTGATCAGTCTTAAAAGTGAACATGCACAATGAGAGATCAAAGGAAAACTTCATATGAAATTTGAGAAAGATCCCTCAAGAACTGACAGAGAAATAACGAAAACAATTCTGAACTGTCAAACTCGAAGATGTCTGCCGTTTGTTTATTCGATCAGTTTCAAAAGTATAAATACACAACTAGGGACCAAGGGGAACTTGCGTGTAATATTGAGAAAGATCCTTCTACTACTTCCTGAGAAATAGCGATAAGTTTCAAACATTCAGTCAAAATCAAAGATGGCCACCTATCGACCATTCTGTTCATACCATCAGAATCAAAAGTTAACATACACAACAAGGGACCAAGATCCTTCCTGAGCAATATCAATAACAAGAATTGTTTAAGGACGTAATTTAAGAAGCCTGATGATGGTTAACTTAAAACAGGAATGTTTCCACATTAACAGTATTACTCTGAATAATATAATATCAATCGAAAGTAAAACGTTCCATGCACTTATATTTTTACCTTTATTGAAGGGTAGTCGAGTATTTTGCTTTCTTGAAGTCCAATGGCGTTACAATTGTTCAGAACATCCTTCCACTTGAAGCTGTCGTAACTGACTTCGTCTGGTATAAACTCCTTCTGAAGGTACGTATCACGTATTATTCGCACCCATTCCGTCTGTCTGTCTTGGATATTCCATACCAGTACTAGTCAAAACAAGTCCATTTAACAAACATAATGTAAGCATGTAGATTTTAGTCCAAAAACAAATCACCGATCATCAAGCTATGGACGCAATGTTATCTTGTACAGTCTCTTAAATATTCTTATCAATTTTAATACTGAAACTATTTCCAAATATTGGCTCTGTCTCTAGGCAACACCCATTAGGTTCCGCCACTTTGCTCTTATTGGGACACATCTTCGATTTATTCAAAATTGATTTCACTTTTCATAAGGATACTCCACACCAAATTTGGTTTTAATTGATCTATTTGTACGGAATTTAGAAGGGATTTGAACAATAAAATATCCCTTCAAATCCCCTTTTGGGCCAAACAAAAGGGGGACCAAACTCCGTTTATACAAAACTGAGTCTTATTTATCCAAGGATACTCTACACAAAATTTGTTTAAAATCACTGAAGGAAAAGGATTTTTAACACTAGTCACAGATGACATTTGGGGTATTGCAATAACTAAAAAGTTTTTTTTTAATAAATTTGAGTTGAAAATTTTCGTAACAGACCACACATTCTGAGAGAAAAAATGAGTCCAACAGCAAATTAAAAAGAGTTAGTATATTCAGACATTTTAACAAAACACAATCTTACCTATATTTCCTTTTGGTTTTAATACCCGCAACATTTCAGATAATGCTTTTTCATTTGCAAACCAATGGAAAGACTGGGCAGCCACAATCCCCTTCAACAGAGAATGCAAAGTTAATTTTTTTCACACATTGTTTTTTTACGATCGTATTCTATTTGAGACATGATCCAATTCTAAAAGATAACCTCTTTCAATTTCACGATGTAATGAGACAAGTTACCTCTCGTAGGTGCGTTGAGTCAAGTTGAAGGTAATTAAATTTAAACGTTATAAAGATGTCTACCTCTACAGAGTTATCCGGGAGAGGAATGGATTCGGCTGAATGTTGTTTCGCATTGACAGTTGGACAATTCCTTTGGAGAGTGTTGAAGAAATCTGGCATCGGCTCTGAAGCTATAAGTTTTTTCTCCTTACAAAGAAAAAAAATTCAAAGGAAAGGAAATATTTGATTGAATACCAAATTAAGATTACTAAGACCGATGCATTATTAAAACAAAGTATATAAATGAAATAAAAACGAAAGTTTGAAGTGTTTCCGATATATTAATTTTCATCTAAGTTGAAATCGAAACTATAATTATCATTTGGATAATAACAATGGATAAAAAACATAGCGTGTGGATTACTTTTAATGATAGCCTTATATGCCATAATTGTTATTTTGTTAAATATGTTACAGGTATAATGTATCGTCTATGAAAAGTTTATTTGATACAGTTTCTGTGTAATCAATATATCATTATTTACACTTAATTGATATAAATAGGAAAATCTTATACATTTTACAAGCACTTGTTTCACTGTTGATGTACTTTTCATATTTGTACTCTTTCAACATTTTCTTATTTCTTGTTTGAAGTATTCGATTTTGTGAATGTCTATTTTTGATATATTATTTGGCCCTTAATGACTCACATTGTCGATGGGCCATGAAACAATACAAAAACCAAAACAAATCAATCATATGGTAGTATCTTACAGATATCAGTAAAAATAATCCAATTTTCCATTGCGAATTGTAATTTTATTAATGTTTGGTTTGGCTTGGTTTTATTTTGTTAAACGACCTATTAACAGCTACGTAATTTAAGGACGGCCTCCCATGTGTGCAAGATGCACGCGTGTAGTGTATGCGTGTGTATTTTGGGAGGCTGTGATATGTTCGTGTTTTTCTAAACAACTTTCTTCTTCCTAATGTCTCCCTTGGCAATGCCTCACTTTTGGCTCAAAGTTGAGCGTTCGCCCTTGTGAGGAAGGCTTTGGGTTCTGTCTCCTGGCCGAGACATACCAGAGTCTGTAAAAATGATAGTTTCTACTCCTGCTTAACGCTCAGCAATTTAGGAGTGGGACGACTGGTTCGCCCGTTGTCAGTATAATGTGCCCGGGTGGGGTGTCCTGCTGGGTGTCTTCGGCAGTATGTTTCAGTGAGGTAGCACTATAAAGTTGACATCAGTTCCGCACTATCACAAGGAGACAAACACGAACATATCGCAGTCTCCCAAAACACACAGGCATACACTACACGCATGCATCTTGCACGCAGGGGAGGCCGTCCTTAAATGACCATAGCTGTTGATAGGACGTTAAACAATACTAAACCAAACCAAACCAAGACCAAAGTGTGATCGGTTAGAATAATTAGGTGTATCAAACAGCGGCGCTGATTCCTAGCTTTCCCTTCGTTGCATTCAAGATTCAATATACACAGTTTATGATTTATTGCAGGATCTTCCACCTCTTCATCTGAAGCACTTTCAGCACTCTTAACCACCAAACTAATGCATACGTACAATTTTATATTGTTTATGTATATAGCCGCATAAAACAATTAAGGATGTGATTAATTCAAGAAACACATTGGAGAATTCTCTGTAGTTCTCTATAATATCATCTATTAAAACTTTCGGCGTCCCAACTTTGCAAATTTGGCAAGCGCATATCAGTGTAGCTTGTTATCAATAGACGTGGGACCTTAGTGATCATTACACTACAAGACAATCAATACATAACATTTTATCTGGACTCCTTGCTCTATTTTGTCGATATTCTTTTGTTGAATTCGGTAAAAGAATACTTTAACAGACAATCGTTTGTTTGTAATGGACTTTGAAACTTCGTATAAACGTTGTTTCATTGCTGGCTCTTCTAGTTGTCCACCCATGTCATTATCCGAATTTCTGACCACCATTCTAAGTACCATTCAATCAGAGCTACATTCACATTGTGACACTGTATACTCGAGGAGTTGCATTAAATTAATAGGGATTTTCAAGAATTAAATAATAAAAAAGAAAATCATATTTTTCAGTCTTGAATATCATCTCCAAAACAAATTTCTGACATTAAAACTTTTGACTATTCAACTCTTTACACTGCCAAACCTCATACCAAACTGAAGGAACACCTTCGTTCTATCATTATGAGAGTTGTCTTCAAAAATAAAAGCGAACGGCATTATATGTAAATAGCTGCAATTATTTTGCAACATATATTTTGAAAAGCACAACAAAGATCAAATAAAATATATTGAGGATAAAGTTGTACAAATGATTGAGTTCATGGTTGACTTTATCTTTGTTGAGATCGGTGGCAATTTTTTTTCAGAAACCTGTAGTCGTTCTTCTTATGAGAAGAAATTGAACCACTCATCACTTGAATTTGACCCAGATATATATGGCGATTGTCAAAGACGATACCTTCAGAAACACCTGGTCTTATTCTTTTCGGGGTCTCAATATACACTTTCATTTGTTCACATGATGTGACCTAGGGTTTAACTAGTTTGGTATTCTCTCGTTGATATATTCTACTGGAGACTAAGAGTGTATCCTTCTGGTCGATCTGCTTTGTAGGCGACATATTTTAATGAATATTCCTTACACGTGTATTTAAAAAAAAAAAAAAAAAAATCCGCGAAAAATACCACCTTCAGCGTGGTATTTCAGTGAGATAGCACTATAAAGTCGGCATCAGATCCGGGCTATCACAAGAAGGCAAGCAAACCAACATACCCTGTCTCCTGCATACACACACGCAAGCACGCATTCACTACACACATGGAGTATAATCCATAAATGACCTTAGCTGTTAATAGGACGTTAAACAAAATTAAACCAAATCAAACATTGCCATCAACAAATGAAACTATATCTTATTCCATGTGGACCTATTTCAGATAGAAGATACATAAGGTAACATACAACCTTAAATGAAATTTGAAGATTTATTGATTTTTCTGCCTTGAATAGAAATCATTATAATTTAGTCCCAATTATGAAGAGTATTATCGATTGGGCTGGACATAACGCCTACTTGTGTCGTCGTTAGGGAAGCCGTCAAATGTCAGGATTTCCACCACCGGATGTACACATCAAACATACAGAGGATCTTCCATACCTCTGAATGAATCCTATAGTCAGTTATATAGGGATTGACCATCATCTTTGGATCTATCTACCAAGGACAAAGGGAAGTTATTTATAACCTATTATGTAGACAACTGCCAATTATCACTAGGTTATCAACAAAATGGTCCAGAATCGTTAGGAATTGACACAATAATGAAAACCTGTTTATAACATAGGAGGACAAAATAGGAATGAAAACATAACCACAGTTTTTGAATATTCAGGAAATATCAAGATCCAAATTACATAGTGACAAAATGTTTAGAACAATTTTAAACTGATAGTGGTAACTGTTTAGAAACATACACGCTTTGTACTGATTAAATGTTAAGAACCACAATCAGGTACCATCAATGTTAAGAACCATACAGCTATATATGCTGGCCAATGTTAAGAACCACAATCAGGATCAATCCATGACAAGATCCTATTTATTGGTCAATGTTAAAAACCATAGCTATGTAGTGACCAAATGCTAAGAACCAAAATCAAGTGCTTGTCAATTCTAAGAACCCTAGTTTTATACTGACCAAATGCTAAGAACCATAGTTATTTTATTGATGTTATTTACAAGCAGAATGTTAGGAATCTTAAGTCTATAAAAAACTATAAAAACTAAATTTTAATCAAATTTAAAAATGTATAATTAAATGTATATAACCTAAAATATCAATAGTTTTGTGTCAATGTCCTCGTGACATAACAAAAATCTGTCCTCGTGACTTAACAAAAATCTGTCCTCGAGACTTAACAAAAATCTGTCCTCGTGACTTAACAAAAATCTGGTAACTGTAGTCTCACATAACCTAAGCAGCAGTGCAAGAATTGTATATTAAAGGTTTCGTGATGAAATAGTCAAGTTTTCTGCTGACCTCCAGGAAAAGAGCATTACTCGGACAAAAGTCCAGACATTATAGTATGGTATTGCTGACCTGAAATCATTCCTCCTATCTGTCAACTCACAACTCACAAAGCTTAGACTTCTGGGGATCAAACAAAACCCATTTAGCTCCCAACATAGAGGTAAAAACCGCACTAAGTACTACACCATGGCCAACACCCATCACACAGTTAATGATACATGAGAATCCACCCAGGCATCCATTAAAATCTAATGCATTAGGTTTTAGTTTTTTTCAAAACTGAATCATTAGAGTCGGGAGTTTTCACTCCGATAAACAGTGTGGCCGTCACAACAACAAAAAAAGCTGTTAAATTTCCACAAAATCAATATCTCAATCAACAAAAATTGACACATATATCGGTAACAAAACCTCTAAAGTGGGTCATTTACATACATGGTAGAGACAGACTCACGTTAAAACACCTCTAATCAATAAGCCATTTGTATCTTATTTTCTAGTCAAAACATTTTCAAAAACGTGTTTAAATTGGTTTTTCTAACAAACAATGGAATATCCATGGAACACTTGATTCAGGTTTCAGATGTACATCTGTTAGAAATTTGATTCTGGTAACATGTTGTACAATCAAAATTTAGTAAATTATATAAATGAGATAATCTACCTATAAAAATGTTCTAATTCCAAACTTAACAGAATCAGAGTCTTAGATCAGCTTCATCATTCAGTCAATTTCTGTCGCGGGGGGGG
>JAUMHH010169527.1:0-16396 GCA_032359455.1 Chlamys rubida | reverse complement strand
GGATATCGGTGGTGTTGGGTGGTAGGTGCTGTGGGATATCGGTGGTGTTGGGTGGTAGGTGTTGTGGGATATCGGTGGTGTTGGGTGGTAGGTGTTGTGGGATATCGGTGGTGTTGGGTGGTAGGTGCTGTGGGATATCGGTGGTGTTGGGTGGTAGGTGCTGTGGGATATCGGTGGTGTTGGGTGGTAGGTGTTGTGGGATATCGGTGTTGTGGGATATCGGTGGTTGTGGGTGTTAGGTGCTGGTATGATCTTTGATTTACTGGAGTTGTAGGATGATTTGTGTTGTTCGGTTCAGTGTAAGCTGTACCTGTGTTATTTATGATGAAGAGTTTGATGTTGTGTTGGCCGTCTATAACGGGTTACAGTACATTTGTCTAGCTGCCTTTGAAAATATTTTGGTGAGCCACGTGTCGTTGCAAAAGTGGAATTTAGCACACAGTGAAGTTAAATATATTTACTGATTTACCAGTCAGGTGTCTCTGCCGACATCACTCACGTCAATCAACGCACGTGCGGTTCTCGTTTATGCACGATCCGTGGTGTTGTACGTACTGTAGAATCAAACGAAGAAAACACCAAAGCATCAGTCTAGATTAATAGTCAGCCATTGATAGTCGGCCATTAATTGTTTCTCCAGCTTTTAATCGCTGAAACGTCTTTTGTTTTTTTAAATGCTAGCTACCAGAAAACGTTAGTTATTCCCGTTTCCTCCTAGTAGCTGAGCAATAAAAAAAATCTACGACAAAAATGACCTTACTTAAGTATACTTACACTAGGGAAACTACAGTTTATTCTGGTGCACGACAGCGTGCACTTACCAACGACTTGTTCTCATTAGGGCGCTTACAATATTTAAGAGCGTCTGAAGTGTGTGCACATTTACTACAATTATTTTATGACGCCAGTTCACAACTGACATACGTTTGCAATATAAGCTTATGCATACATACCACATCAGAAAACAACAGAAAACATGGTTTCTATTAATTAATTTTCATTTCAATCATTTCGAGCACTTTGCATCGTGAAATGTCTTATTGTGAACCAGGGAAGGACATGGCACGATGGACCGATTATGATCGAAAGTGACTTGATTTGTACCGCGTGTACACTGACATATAAGTTGGCATATGAACAAAACATTACAACATGGAACAAGACATGCCTACTCCTTCAAATATTTACAGATATATCAAATGTTGACCCCGTACGTCACAAAATGATAGATCGACTGTTTAACTGATAAGGAAATGTGAATTACTGTATTTTTATAAAAGGGAAACATGTACTTCATATGTATTGTCCATATTTTCATATTTTATTGTTTTACTTTAAATTATTTATTACAGGAATGTCCACTCTGTCCTTCACACAGACACTGTAAACTACATGTATAACCTTGACCAGTCGGTCAAATACGTCAAAATGTCTTGTCTGTAGACTTAACTTGACCGGACGGTATACATAACGTGGTTAAACAGGACACTTATACACTGAACGTGTCATGGTCTCTGTGTCCTGTTTTTTCCTGTGGGAATTGCACACGATACTTAAAAACATTATGAATATAATCCTGTACTATATTTCCCTTAAAAATCACTGTTCAGTAGGCACAGGAATTTATCTTGGGGCCAGTTACGGCCAGATACAAAAATGTTTTGAAATTAACTTGGCAATGCATACTGTAAAATTTTGATACATATACCAACAAATGTCAATCGTTAACGGGATTGTAAGATAAAAGAGGTCCCTCGTAAACAGGAAGACGATATTTCGCCATTTTGTGTACTGGTAGGTACATGCTTGAGACGTTTTATAAACCTAACAGAGGGGCTGAGGATGTTGTAAGAGGGCTCGTGTACCAGAAATTAAATGTTCGATTTTCGAAAATTCGCTGGTGGTTCTTAACATGTATCGACAAGTGTTTTCGTGATTTCAAAAACACAAGCAGCAATAGTATCATCACTGATGCTTTTGCAAAGTTTTGAATGGAAGTGAAAATCTACTGCATATATATATATATAAGAACGGAAGTGAAATCTGCGCATATTAGAACGAAAGATACACCTACTGCGCAAATTAGAACGGAAGTGAAATCTACAGTGTACACAAGAACGGAAATAAAATGGTCGATTTTCGAAAATTTCGTGATTTCAAAAACATAAGCAGCAATAGTATCATCACTGTCAGCAGCCGACACTGTCCCCGGTGTATCAGTCGGAATTGTCAGTAATTGTGCAGAATTTAATTTCTTAATGTGACTGTTTGTCATGGATCTCGAGTGACCTCTCCAACGTCACGCCTGACTGCGTCTGTTGACAGTCGTACACATAGAACGATGACATCACTATATTGGAGAGCAGATTTACGAGATAGTTAGACAGGTATATCGGTCACGTGATGTGTATTGAACTGACCAGAGAGAATACCTGACATCTATCTAAATACCCACAGCTGATGTTGTTAACTGAAGCGGAACAGAAATATGTACATAATGACAGATTTACGTCCTGTATGGGTTATAGTTTACGAAGACGTTTATTTACCGACATTTTTGCAAATTCTTTATTGTATTAAGATAATATTTACATTTTTAACAGTATTCGGAGGTAAAGACTTGTGTTATGTCAAAATAATCCCCCAAGTAATCAAGTCGGCCAGCGGTACACAAACCCCAGACATAACCATTGGTGTCGAGTTTCTGTCTGATTTCAACAAATGCATTTTTTTTGCGTCGTAAACTAAGTCATTGCTTTAATGGCAAACCGCTATCTGACAAAAATTGTACGATATATGCCCATCTTTGGAAAAAGACATAAGAACGGAGGTGAAATATGCGCGTACTAGAACGAAAGATATATACTGCGCATATTAGAACGGAAGTGAAATCAACAGTGTATCTAAGAACGGAAGTGGAATTCAGTATGTATATCGGCATTGTAGTAATTATTGATAAACATTTAAGTCGTTAAAACAATTTTTAGCATGATGTCTACTATAAATCATTTAATTTTTGCGAAAACAAATGTTCGCGTTTGTTCTTCAAGCTACTTTGCAAGGACTACAAGTGTAAGAACAACATGTACCAGTATACATAACATTTATGTTATATTGGGAATTTTGATCGACTTAACGAATGTATGACAACATTTACAGTATTCCAAAAAACTGTTTGGTTTCACCATATGTTTGATACCACTGTGGATTTGTATTGTAAAATATATAACACAGCATTATGTTAAATTATGTCGAGTATAGCCCAAACTCAAAATCTCAACTCTATGGGTTTCGTATATTTTAACTGCATCACCTAAAAATATGAGGTGGGGAAATTAGACGCTTTTTCAACAAAAACATTGAACATTTTTTTAAGATTGTTGAAATGAGATGGTTCATCTAAAAATCTCTTTCAAAACGTCTTACATGACTGGGTTACAATATTTAAACCATATAGGATGGAGGAGCACTGTCGTGTCATAGTCTACCCGACCTCCCAGCCCTGTAGGATGGAGGAGCACTGTCGTGTCATAGTCTACCCGAACTCCCAGCCCTGTAGTATGGAGGAGCACTGTCGTGTCATAGTCTACCCGAACTCCCAGCCCTGTAGGATGGAGGAGCACTGTCGTGTCATAGTCTACCCGAACTCCCAGCCCTGTAGGATGGAGGAGCACTGCCGTGTCATAGTCTACCCGAACTCCCAGCATGTTTCAATCCACGAACACACTGTATCAGATGTTCCATAACTATTTAACATGTAATCAACGCTTTCCGGCAAAGAACCCAGAATACCCGATCATCTTAGCAGAGAGTAGTAAAACGTTAAATCCATTTCGAGAAATGAACATACCAGTATTATAGATTTTAAATGTTTTACACAGACAATAACTATCGCGCCAAGTATTAAATAAAATGGACTTGCAAACCTTGTTGTTCTTCGTAACTTAAACCCCACATACAACGTACTTTTGATAAAAAATATATCGGTTGTTTGAGGACAAGTATGTCAAGATATCTGTATAAGACGAGGGCCCGTATTCATGAACCCGTTCTCTTGCTCAGACTCAGATTTCGTGCTCAAGTCCAGTTTGTTGAACCAGTGATAAATCTATAATACTACCAATGTTGACAATGATTTGGAAGAATTCGGGAGAGGATTGCAGCCAGACCTCGATTTTAGGGTTTACATCTGACATTTCTACCGTGTGATTTGATATTATCTCGGAATCAATGCTTGAGCATGATAACGGTTTCATGATTACGGGCACTGGGTCCAAAAGTAACATTCAGGTCATTTTAGCAATCATTCTAGAACTTTTCACCAAATTATTGCTGTACCGAGACGCCCGCTGGTAACTGGTGGTTAAGAACAACGTAACTCGTATAACCTTTCTTAGCCGAGCCAAGTGAACGGACAAAATTTGACAAATAATCCATTCCCGGGTGTGTCTAAAAAACCCAATATTTATTGAAGATGTCATTTACTCCGGATGGGAAAAAATACCTATTTTTTTCCCCAAAACACATATTGTTTTCCAAAAATACATATTTCCCCCCTAATATTTCCTCAATCTACGTGTCAAAATAGATTTACCTATAATTAGAACAACACATATACAATTTATCATTTACAAAAAAAATTAGGGCGTGTTGAAAGGAAACCGTCGCCCAAGCATCATGAGCCAGTGTTTGTCATTAGTCCGAGTTTCAAATGAAAAAAACATTTACAATTGGCCTTCAGACTAGTGTATTCAGACGACTTTGGGCTGGAGTGTAAATTACCTCATTATCCTCTGGTACTATAACTTACGTTTAATTGTTAGTCACTGCCCCTTATGTAATAGTAGGTTACACCGTGTCTGTAAATATGTCAGGTTTAGGCATGGCTTATGTATGTCTGACTTTATACGGCCTCCACTACTAATAATAGACATTTCTTATCCTGTAATACCAATCGGATTATCGCACACCTGTAATACAGATCAAAATCGCACAGGTGTTTAACAAGCCTAAGTGATTATCTCCCCTTACAACATCGTGATTAGCTCTCCGGATAATTTGGTAATAAGCTCCCCACATAACATTTTGATACCTTAAAACATTGCTATTATCTCCCCTGATAACATTGTGATTATCTCACCTTATTATATTATTATCTTCCCTGATAACACTGTGATTATCTCACTTTATTATATTATTATCTCCCCTGATAACTTTGTGATTATCGCCCTTGCTAACATTGTGATTATCTTACTTTATTATATTAATATCTCCCCTGATAACATTGCTATTATCTCCCCTGATAACATTGTGATTATCTCACCTTATTATATTATTATCTCCCCTGATAACACTGTGATTATCTCACTTTATTATATTATTATCTCCACTGATAACTTTGTGATTATCTCCCTTGATAACATTGTGATTATCTTACTTTATTATATTATTATCTCCCCTGATAACATTGTGATTATCTCACCTTATTACATTAGTATCTCCCCTGATAGCATTGTGATTGACTCCCTTGATAACATCGTTACTATCTACCCTGATAACATTGTGATTATCTCCCCTGATAACCTTCAGATTGACTCCCTTGATAACATTTTCACTGGCTACCCTGATCACAGTGAGATTATCTCCCCTGATTATACTGTGATTGACTCCCTTGATAACATCGTCATTAGCTACCCTGATAACATTGTGATTATCTCCCCTGATTATACTGTGATTGACTCCCTTGATAACATCGTCATTATCTCCCCTGATTATACTGTGATTATCTCCCCTGATAACATCGTCATTAGCTACTCTGATAACGTTGTGAGTTACTATGTTTTACTTCTGTTATCTATAGTTAGCGCCACCATTTCAAAACTGTGTTTGAAATTATGTATCTATTACTTCTTCATCTATACATGTAACATATTTGACACGTGTTTCCTTTGACAAATCTGGCTAGCCTGCTGTCTGAATAACAGCCCGAGGATTATATATGTTGTAGTTGTTAAGACATAAACCCAACATTAAAAGTGTTTTCTGCATAAAATATAGCAGGTGCATGTTCTTTAAATACCAAATGAAAACACTCCATCTATTTGCAATTTTAATCCTTCTCTAGTAAAATTGTTGCTCCTGATATTGGCCATGCATGTGTTTTTCGCCGCTTTCCAAAGTACATGTAGTATCCAATAGCCCGCCTCGAAATTACAGGGTAAAGCTCATTTCCGTTCTCTGCGAACACAAGTGAGCGTAACCTCTATCCGCTTTCAAGGAAAGTCCCCAGTGACATGACTTAGAAAGTCTCGGAAATAAGCGTTAAGAAACAAAACTTAGATATGTGACAAGGGAACAAATTGCCGGAAGTCCAAAATATACGTACAATAGTTGCAGTTAAAAAGAGGCGCGTCATTGTAGTAAACTCGTGTCCATACATGCTATATTTGTTACTCTAAGTTGTTTAAGTCTTAAACGTATTAAGTGGACACCCAACGATCATTAAAATGTAATTTAAAGCAAAAACAAAATATAAATTTTCTACTTGTTTTTTATTTTAACTATCTTCCACATCATCGACGCAATCATCATCATTATGGCCATCACCATTACGACTTATGCTCGCGCAGACTGACTCGGTCGTTCACGTTATGTCTTTTAACCAGATGAAGCCAGGGGTCATCTAGAGCAGTCCGTCCATACTGCCTTGGGTATGCTACAACACTTATAAGATCCACAATTGATATTTGAGCAGTTGCTCTCGACAAAAACATTTAAAATTATTTGTTTGCTTAGGTTTTTCAGTTTTCCGACACATTGCATGTGTATTTTCTATCTAAATGTCCATCACTGGTTTAATAGTTATTTAATTATAGGCTGTGGTGGCCAGGAGTCCCATTAAAGATCGTTTTGTCTCTCGAGAAGGAACACAAAAAAAAGAGAAATAAGAAATATTTCGTGGAATAGTTGCCATCATTATGCATCTTTGCTATCATCTAATGTTTTTACATTAACGTTACACATTGCAGAATAACTGACGAGAAAAAACATTTATTTTGATCAACGACATAAAAAGGAAAGTCGAAATGCGTTTATTTTTAAAGCTATGTTTTGACGTGCGCGTAGCACTTAAGGAAAATAATTCACTATCATGGTCATTTGAGACAAAATGTATATGAATAATATTTCAGCGTCTTCTACAACTATCTTGATTTACATTCATTAAACTGTACTGATTTCTCTGACAATCTTAAGCGGATCAAAGACTGCGAAGAAAAAAGCATCAGAGAATAGTTTCTCAATATAAGACTGCAAAAGATGATACCCACAAATGTTGTTTTTCATACAGTATATAAAGAGAAACAAGAGAATACTGATGTGTATACAAAACATTACTTACCACTTAAAAGCGATCACGTAGGGAATATACTGTATGAACAGAGGAAAGATGTTCACGAAAACCCTTTAACAGTACAACGATAATAAGACCATGTGTTCCGAAAGGAAAACATCATCTGCTGCATCGACGACATCTATGTTGTAAGTCTATGTCAAATCAATGTGATGTCACGTTCTCAAAGAGGAAACCAAGGTAGTGACAACAAGATCACAAGGTATAATAAAAACCAATGGCTATTTATACCACACCAGGGCCGTTTTCGTTTATCGCGGCCCAAACGGCTGAACCGGTTGGACCAGAGTTGTTCGTTTATGAAATAAGGTCGGACCTAGAAATCTGATACTGTTTTCAGGCGAGCCTTGACAAAGCCTTACAAGGCTTGCATAAACATTTGCAGGTCCGCTAGTATTAATTCCCGAAATGTTACATTTAAAAACAGACAAACCGTTTGTTCCACATAAACGAAATAGAATGTTTCCCAATGCTATCACGATAGTGAAAAACATAAACATTAACCTTCCTTATGGTCTTCATCAACTTTCATCTCCCGAAACACTATGTGTTCAGTTTGTCCCGTCAGTTGTCCACAGCCATCACGGATGTAAGGACGTACAAACAACTTGACTCTTCTGCCGGAAGTTGACATCCGATATTAAGCCACACAAATACAACAGGTACATTTATCGAGGCTTCCTAGTTCTACATGTATATGTCGTTTCTGTTCTCACACTCATTGTCGCGAATAAGTTTATTTTCGGATCATTAATAAATGAATTAATGACTTCGTCTGACACCTCGGTCAATTCTACATTTACGTGCCCACGAGACACGAGCGGTCATTCGGACAGACGATATGATCTATCCTCTCGGTGCGGAACGTCAAGCGATGGAGCATTATTATTTGTAATTTCCTTGTCCATACTGAAATAACTTCCTCTGGGACGATGCATATTGCGTTATACGTGATAATATATTACGCTAGCATGTCATATAAAAAAATCCAGAGCAAAATTTAGTATTTATAAAGCTCTGCATGTATTCGTTTTATCAAATGTCACACCGAATTTCAATATCTTCCCCGATCCGTTTGATAATAACGTCACCTCCTAATAATAATGACATCACTCTTGTGCCCGATTTCTGCAGACCGTATTCTACAAACATTTGCCCAGAAATACACGAGTGCTGTATCTATCTGATATCCAGTTCAACCGCATTAATCATCAAGACCTATTTTTGGAACCAAGAGTCCTTTAGGTAAATTTTAAAAACGTGATAGGTGTTTGTTTTTGTTCTCTTTTAGCTAAATATCATTGCTGTCAAAACGTCTGTTCTATTGATAATATCATCTTCAACAAAACTTCATTTTGAAGTTCCCCGTACTTCCCATTCCCCTAGAGCATAACAATAGTTCACTAGTGTATGATAGAAAGTCTTACGCTCTCTTTGCAAGTGTCCCGTATGTGGCGTATACTATTATTTTAGTCTGTCTTTGTGTACTATGTTCTTTAAGGTAAATACTGAGTGTGTTTGTTTCGTTCATCTTCCTATAACTTGTTTCTTGTTTCTTATCAATGTTTACCAAGCAAATGAAGAATTCCGTAAATGCCACTTCTACAAGCAAAACTAAACGTCTGGTTGTTTGATTAGTAAGTAGACATGAACAACCTTATTTTCATCCTCAAGTAAGAATGTAAACTCCATCTAAATCACACAACGATTCTTTCATAAACTGGACCAGGCGATATTAGTCGTTGTCGTCA
The DNA here is from genome assembly GCA_032359455.1 of Chlamys rubida. Classification (NCBI taxonomy): domain Eukaryota; kingdom Metazoa; phylum Mollusca; class Bivalvia; order Pectinida; family Pectinidae; genus Chlamys; species Chlamys rubida. Next base: position 7,234 of record JAUMHH010169527.1, on the reverse strand, counting down.
TTTGGCGCTGGCTATAAAATGTCAAGTTCTACTGAATGCTCACAATAACAACATGACCTCATTACTTCCGTTTACGTACACCATGTGCTGGGTTAATGTTGAGCAATGAGACCCAAGCGAAAACTATTCAGTTCGAATATTTAGTATTCGGATGACGGAAAACAGCATTATGAACCACACGCAGCTCTCGTGCTGTGTCCTTGTATTCTAAACCTTCCTCGTCATAATGTTTAACGTTCCCAAAGAGACTACATGTGTCGCTTCTATGAAGTCTGTTTTCTGCAGGCGTGTGTATGCTGTTCTCGAATCATTCCCATAGCAGTGTAGGTACCTTGGTATACATATGAACTTGGTGTTAAAACGTGTCACCCATTACTTCGGAATCTATTCATGTATGGGTTTTACCTCTATTTATCCCTGTCCCACTTGACCGTATACGACTATTGTCACCAAATCACCCGTCTTCATATAACCTTAGGTGTTGCAAATACTTTAAATAAAGATTTGTGAAACGAGTCTATTTTTTCATTTATTTTCGTTTTTATTTATTTTTTATTCTAGTGAACCAGTGGAATGTTCAGTAGGGTGGTATCTACGTGTACAGTGATTCACAATGTTATATCAAAAAGTAGGTTTGTATTTAATGATAAATGAACATACGGTGAAGATATTGGTTGTACGTAAGTAAGTAACGTAAAATAATTACAGCACAGCGTCATTGCACAAGGACTAACTCCGAATTCAAAAACGCATAAGATTGTGATGAACTAATAAATCTTATTATCATCTCCCCAGATAGGACTTTCCTAATCTCCCCTGGTGATATCTTATTATCTCCCTTGATAGCGTATTATCATCTCCCCTGATACATGTAGAACTGTGATAATCTCCCTGATAATATTTTATGATCTCCCCTGATAACATTGTGATTTGCTATCCAGATACTATTGTGATTAACTCCCTCGCATGTTTCAGTGGATATTATTTTTTTATTAAACTCCGTTGCATTATCCAAGGTACAGAGTGAGGTTGAATCCTAGCATAATTTACTTCTCTTTTCTATTCTTAGTGCCACCATTTGAAAACTGTTTTCATCTCATCTGTGACATATTTGACATTATGTCACCTTTGACACCTTTGGTTTGCCAGTTGTCTGATCAACAGCCCCAAGATTTGTATTGTGAAAACATAAACCCAACAGGTTAGTGTTTGCTGCATAAAATATTGTAGGTGGCTCTTCTCAAATGCAGATGACCACGATGAAACAGGTTTATGCCGGCAGTAGTCAAAACTGTACGATACATAATAGCCAATGCAGTAGTTAAAAAGTACTACGTAATTATAGTTAACTCGTGTTCATATATGCCACATTTGCCGATTTAAGTTAAGTTGGAACTTCCAATGATCATTAAGAAGGAATTTAAAGCAAAAACAAAATTTCGTTTTATTTCTATTATGTTTTTATGATCGTCGTCATCATCATTATCGCCATTACCATTGAAATTTATGCTCGCGCAGACTGACTCGGTCGTACAAGTTATGACTTTGAACCAGATGAAACCAAGGGTCACCTGGTGCAATCCGTATATACTCCCTTGGGTATGCTACAACACTAATAAGATCCACCATTGATATTTGAACAGTTGCTCCCGACAAAAACATTTTCAAGATTGTTTGTTTGTTAAGGTTAATCGTTTCCCGACACTTTGCATGTTTATTTTCTTTTTAAAGGCCTACCACTGATTTAATAGTTATTAAATTATAGGCTTCGATGGCCAGGAGTCCCATTAAAGATAGTTTTCTTTCTCGAGAAGGGACAAAAAATGAGATTTCAGAAGTATTTCCTTGAATAGTTCGCATTCTGTAACTTTGCTCTCATCTAATGCTTTTATGTTAAAGTTACACCTTGCAGAACAACTGAAAGAAAGAAAACAAACTTTTATTTTGAACAACAAAGGGAAAAAATAATTCCCCATCTTGGTCATTTGTGACAAAATGGATTTATCTTATTTCAGTTTCCTCTGCGCGAGAACTTCTTTGATATACATGTATGAAACTGTATTGATTTTACTGACAATCTCAAGCGTATCAAAGAGTGCGAAGAAAAAATAGATTATGTGAATTGTCTTCAAATAGCAAAATGAAAAAAAATAATATTGTAATGCAGTACATAAAAAGAAACAAAAGAATACCAAAGTGTTAACAAAACATTACTTTTAACCTTGGACATATACTGTATGAATCGAGGAAAGATTTTTCCGAAAACCCTGAAAAAGTAGAACGATAATAAGGCCATGTGTTCCTGAAGGGAATCGTCTGTGGCATCCGACGACACCTGCATTGTACGTCTATGTCAAATCAATGTGATGTCGCCTTCTCACAGACAAAAACAAGGTAGTGACAATCACAAGGCACATTAATGAGCGTAATACAAAATATACTCTTGCTATTCAATTCACGCAAGGAAGTAGAATACACCTCAATGAAATAACTATAGCGAAACATATAAAACTTTCCCTTAGTTTTCCCCTATCATCATCTTCTAAAACCCTATTTTGAAGTTTGTTCCGTCAGTATTCGACATCCATCATAGACATACGACGTACAAATAAATTGACACTGGTGACGGAAGTTGACATCCGATATTAACCCACTCCAATACAACACGCACATTTATCGTAGCTTCCTAGTTCTACATGTCTGCTCATGTTCTCACATTCATAGTTAGTGAGTGTAATTTTGGATCATCGGTAAATGAATGAATGAATTCGTCGCTCAAAACTTCATTTACGTGCCCATGAGACACGTGCAGTCATTCGACAGACGATATGTTTTATCTTCTCGGTGCGGAACAAATAACAAATAACTACTTATGGGCCGAAATATATTACATTATAGGTAGTTATCTGTTTCACTAACGTGTCACAATCCTGGATGGAAATGGGCATTTATAGAGCTGACAGAAATATCACACGACCACTTGATGTTGTATTTTCAGTAAATCAAATCTCACATTCAAATCTCCCATTCATCTGATAAAAATAACGTCACTTCCTGTTGCTGATTTGTGTTGACCAAATTGCACCGACATTTCGCGCAGATATATATCAAGTTGTATACACTAGTACTGTATATATCTATGTGCAACACAGTTCAACCACTTAAACCATCAAGGCCTAGTTGTTGAACAAAGATTGCTTTAGGTAAATTTTGAACAAGTGTTGTTTCCTGTTATCTTTTCATTTAAATATCGTTTATCTATTCCCAATGTACTGTACTAATGATGCTATAACGTATCAAAAGAGACAATTTGTAGGTCCATGTACATGTACTTCCTTTGTTTCCTCAAGAGCATATAAATAGTTCACTATTGAATGATACATGTAGGTCGTCTGACTCCCTTGGTATTGTCCTTCAAAAGTTTTACACCGTCATTACAAGTGTCGCGTATTCGCGTTAACTGTCATTTTAGTTAAGATATGGGTGTGTTTATGAAGTTTAGGTATGAGTGTATTTATGTAGTTTAGGTATGGGTGTGTTTATGAAGTATAGGTATGGGTGTGTGTATGAAGTTTGGGTATGGGTGTATTTATGTAGTTTACGTATGGGTGTATTTATGTAGTTTAGGTATGGGTGTGTTTATGAAGTTTAGGTATGGGTGTATTTATAAAGTTTAGGTATGGGTGTGTTTATGAAGTTTAGGTATGGGTGTATTTATGAAGCTGTATCTCTTTATTATTCGTTTTCTTGTTTTTTATCTTATTTCACCAAACAAATGACGCATTCCCAAATCGCCACTACTGCAGGCCTCAATGATCGTCTGTTTTTTTTATAAATTAGATGATATGAACGACGTATATGAACCATATTAGCAACACCAAATTAAAATCTAAATCTTATTTCAAACATGTCTTTCATACTGTCGCTGTCGTGTGTTTCAGTCATTGAGCGCTGGCAATTTAATGTCGAGTTCTATTGAATGCTCACAACAACAAAATGATCTCGTTAATTTATATACACCATATGCCAGATTACAGTTGAGCAAAGAGACCCATGCGAAAACAATTTCAGTTCTATGTTTAATATTCGGATGATGGAAAGCTATTATAAACCACAAGCCGCTCTCATGCTGTATTCTACAACATCATCATATTGTTTAACGTCCCCAAAGTTCACATGTGTTGTTCTATATGGAATTTGCATTTCCTTAGGCATGCAATGGTGTCATCGAACCATTTCCGTAGCAGTGTCGATTCCCTGAACTTTACGGAGAAAACCATTAAATTTTGGGAACGTTTTACCCAATCCTTTCGTTATTTATGGATATTGGGTTTTGGGGGCCATTCAACAAGACTCTTTTTTTGACGTCTATTTTTACCTTTCCGTCTTTGACGGTTTCCGCCTAGTCACCCACCGGCATATAACCGTAGTTCTGGCAAGGCTGTTAAACCCAAAACAAAAACCAATACAAATAGGCCTAGCACTGGTATCTTACACTCGCTTCCATTTATATTTGATATTTTTCCATGATATTTGTGAAACGACTGTTTTAGCGTACACACTGTCAAGATATCTGTTTAAGTAGGTTGTATATCTAAGCTGGGAACCCGTGCCCAAATCCCGTCGTATATATATTTGTTAAATTAAAATATGTTTTATCAAACTGAAATATGTAAGTAACGTATATAAATTACGACACATCGTAAATACCCCCGGGCATAATGTGAACACCAAACATGAAAACACAGCAAAAGAAACTGGGGATAAAAATCTAAACGAAAAGACATCCTAAACCCCCGGAAAGGTGCAATATTGTACTCCAGTAAATCTGCACTGATACCTTCATTGTAACTAGGATTGTGGTATAGACATATCATGTCTACCTAATTATGTTATAATATTTACCTTGTGTTAAAGTAGTTAGGTATATAACGAAACAACGAGCTCAATGGCTCCATACAGTAATAGGACATATAAGTAACGTGCATTGCCTACATGATAACAAACATTTTGATTACTTGTATTAATGCGGGTGTCCTCCTTTGAACTAGTGCACGTCTTACAATAAGTCGGAAACAGGATGTTAACATAAAACAGTATGTATCGTAAAATCAACAACATCCTTAAATTGGTTGTTGTTAAATATGGTTCTATTTCATGAAAATATGATATAAATGTATTTTTAACATTTTGTTTACGATAAATCAAGTAATTTTGTCTAATTCAATCAAATGAGGCAGCATATCGAAAAATTATTATCAATTTCTAAAATGTTTTTTCTATATGTGATTTGAATGGAGGCTTCAGGGAATCGTGTTTTTGTGCGTCTTAACACCCCAGGGAAAACTGTCAGATTATTGACCGCCCAAGCATGAAATAAAGTAAAGCATTGCATGAAATGATGGGATGTAATTCATGATATAGTGGAAGAAGCTACATAAAATGTACGATTAATGTCCTCCATTCTGTTTCCAGTTTTGTTTTAAATTTGTGTTCCATCACAAGAACGTTTATGGATCCTGAGTTTTTTTTTTACATACTTCGCTGCTATCTCAAATGAAGTAAAATTTTCCAAGTGAATGATTATTTTGAAATTTTTTGGTTTTGATGTTTACACGATTCCTTTGTTAACCTGAACATGACACTAACGTTATTGATGTCGATACCTTTGATAAACGGTTTTAGTATCTATATATCATATCATATTTACAGGCACAGCCTAGATATGAATAACAGTAATTGTGATACTGCATAACTGATTAAACCGTTTGTGTGTAATTTGAGCACTCAGACAAAAAAGATGCACATTTAAAAAATATTTCTAAATTGACTGTTCTGAAACCTCGATATGTAGAAAAAAATAACAAAACAGGATCTAATGGATGCTGAAGGAAATAGCTAATACTGACGACGCTGATATCATCAGATCGGCCTTTGACAGGCTGACTTAAAACGTATACCAATGACTTATGTTATGTATCTGGGATGTGTGCCTAATCAGGTATGTTCATGCAGGAAGTGTGTTTGACATAATAAATCGTTTTATCTCTTACTTTGACCTGAGTGAATCGAAATAGCAAATCGACATACCATTGAAAATATTGATGTCAGTCTTTTTTTGCTATGTGTGATAAAGTGAACAATTAATACAGATTAGTAAATATAAATTTATCGAAAGCACTTCGGTTTTCACGTACAACGAAAAGCGCGTTAATGTAACTTATACAAACATTGAGCGCTTTACATGTATATGAACAACATTCATGAATTAAAATAAATTCAAACAGGAAGAATAAACCGTGTTCATGTGACCCAGTCTGTTGCGAGGAAGTTAAACCCCAGAACAAAACATCTAACGAGACTTGGTGACATGCATATGGTTATGCATAGAAAACACCGTAATCGCGAACATCTCTAACAATTGTTGGAGAAACAAGAGTGCTTCCAGTACCACGTGTGTTAGCATCGTGCTTCCAGGACCGCGTGTGTTAGCATCGTGCTTCCAGGACCGCGTGTGTTAGCATCGTGCTTCCAGGACCACGTGTGTCAGCATCAGTGTTCAAGTGTCAGTAAGTAATTTATCTTCGACAGCCCTTCAACTCGAAAATAGTAATAATTGAAGAGGTTTTCTGGGGGAATATGTTTCGTTTTTATATGGGGTTTTTTAATCTTAAATAAAAGTGCTAGTCTAGAAATTGTTATTCTGAAATGAAGAGTACATTAACTGTATTCTATGTTTTATCAAACAAGCAAAAAAAAATAGAATAAAAAAACAAAAACAATCTAAGGGACTAGGCACAAATACTGACAAGTTACTTAGCCCTCGGAGATGATAACCTAACAAATCTTCGAACTATTAGACAAAACATTCTACATATGTATATAATTGAAAACCGTGAATTAATGCAGATATTTTGCGTTGATTTTGAATGTATATTTTACTGAATGATAATGACACTTTTTCAAATAGCGACGGCATGTTATTAATACCTTCCTGCCGTCATACTGTTCTATCTTGTATTCGTTCCTAGACTGTCTCTGTCTTCTATCTTTTATTCGTTCCTAGACTGTCTCTGTCCGTCATACTGTTCTATCTTGTATTCGTTCCTAGACTGTCTCTGTCTTCTATCTTTTATTCGTTCCTAGACTGTCTCTGTCCGTCATACTGTTCTATCTTGTATTCGTTCCTAGACTGTCTCTGTCTTCTATCTTTTATTCGTTCCTAGACTGTCTC
>JAUMHH010169516.1:0-16399 GCA_032359455.1 Chlamys rubida | reverse complement strand
CATGTATAATGTATTTCTTTACTCTGGAAATAAACATTCACATCATTTACGATGACTTGTTACATTTCTCAACCAAACGCTAATTCCCCGTTCTCGACAATGACCAGTGAACTTATTATGTGACCAGCTGACTGGGACAACATGAACTATCACAATTCACCTCAGTCAGCATCCGAACCCGACCCGGGCCTTGGTCACATATATTACAAGTTAAACTATGGGAGTACTGTATTCCAGATCATGGTTAACTTTAGAATCCCATACCCAAATAATGGTTGTCAGCCACAATTTAAAACCTAATGAATCTCCCTTCATCAATTAACTATTCTGAAAATATTGATGCATTGTAACAGGAGAAGAAAACAACTCCAAAGTCTTAAGAAAGACACGCACTCTACCAATTCAATTGCAGAGCTACCTCAGGTACACGTAACTGGCAAACCGACCCAGTCCAATTCCACATATACACAATTAAAGCATTTGATGCCAATTAGTAATACATGAGACTAAAAAACATTAATTTAATACGGAGAAAGAGTTCACAACATATTCACATACATGATAATTACATCAAGGGCCATAACTCTTTAAGTGGTGTTGATGGTTGACACATATATACATACATTCTGATAGCTTAATTATAATCATATATTGTAGGCTACCGGAGTAGGTGCATGTTTGCAATGTTTCGTTGAAATCTATCACTTTTGGAGTAGTAGACTTGTAAGAATAACTATCTAATTAAGGGCCATAACTCTTAGTATGCAGGTATAGGAATGGAAACAAACATGGGGTCACATATATGCATAGGGTATTGTGATTGTTAAGATATGTATAAAGGTTCAATAACATCAGTCTTGTACTTCAGTAGGCACCGACACAACTACGTTTACAGACAGACTGACAGACAAACAGCAAAGGACAACCTCAGATTACAGTATTCTATACCATTGATCCTCCTAACTAACTTCATTGTAGGGAGATTTGATAATATACAATGACCATACACTTGCTGAAATAGTTTTACTTTTAACATTAGCAGTAAAGAGTTGTAATATATTGTTATTACATCACTACAAGCCTAATTTGGAAATAAGCCAAATCCCATTTTGACTGATTTTACAAATGGCCATTTTATCTTCAGACAGGTTTTTTTTCAATGTTATACAGGATAAATATAGAAAAAGTCAAAAGTTTTCAGAGATTAGAAGCTAGTTTTACAATAGACCAATACATTATAAAATCAATGCTGTAATACATACTTTTGTATTGTAATACAAATAAACTTTAAATGAAATAAATGTTATGGCAACTACTTCTTAGCACTTTCTAAAAATTTCCCTCAAAAGACCAGAGAGTACTTAGAAACATAATTCATTTATTTATATGTTATATCTTCACTATTTAAATTTCATTTCATGTAGATTCAGTTTTATTTACATTGTATCTTTTTTATAACTTCAATTTGAAGTCCAACCTGAATGACAATATGATATATATATATATATATGAGAAAAAAAATGAAATCCATTCGGTTCTTTTCTTTTGAAGCTCGTTCTGTGTATTCAAATTAATCAATATTCGTGCACTGCACATACATTGTAGGAATTTGTACAGGTAAAACAGATCATATTGTGTTGAAAAAAAATCATTGTATGACATGTCGTTGTCATCTACTAATCCTGTCTGGTAATAAGCCCGGTCTGTCACTGATAATCCGCCACAGTCTATATTCTATAGACCAGCTAAAAGTACAACACATACCACACATTTATCCCGCCCAATATATAGATTTAAATATCGGGAGTAAACAAGGAAACAATCGGAATATTTACATCGGTGACTCCTAAACATTGATTCTAATTAATCGAATATATGTACAACAAAAATGTAGAAGGTGCTCTACTGATGTATTCGGACCCTTGCTGAGAACTGCCATTAAACATTTCCCCAACGTTCACTTCGAGCCGAAAGATCAATACCTTCTCCGGATCTTTATTGGCGCAATGAAACCCCCAACCATCAACTGAAGTGAGACAAAATCAATCGTATGTCGCTCAAACAGTAGAGGCCTCAACGGTTGGACGTGGTTTTTTACCCTTCACTGGAACATTGATAACGTCATTTTCAAGTTTCAATAGGTTTATGATGGGCGGCATCGACCAATTTCCCAATCCATTCTGCTCATTAAGTTTTCAACATACACATGAGTCTTGAGAACCGTGCCATTTAAAGCCTATGAAAAGGAGAATTCAATCATAGATAATTGATGAAATTATTGAGCTCCATATTTACAAGGAAAGAACTTGTACTTAGAAGGGAAATGTATTTGTAGTTGGGTTCCTGCCGTTTTGGCAATCTTCCCAAATTAATTACTGGTCGTTCCGCTATAAAACAGAACCCAAGGAATACATAATACCAATATATATCTCAAACATGCTACTGAAAGACTACGTCTCAGTATCGAAATAACCTCGGAATAGATATAATGACTATAATTACCGGAGTACGATTGATGTGTCATACGTTTCTCGCTGTGTCCTTTTGAAGGGACTTTTGTTGACTTGAACACACTGATTTGTATGCCCACAGCCTATAGAAAATCTTGAGCTTTGATTTGAAATCGTTTTAAATATCTTTATAGTATTTGGACGGTTTCCATTTCCATGATTACATGTATCATATTTTATGTTATGTTCTTCAAAATATTGACATAGTTCTGTCAATGTAATTTATGATGAATGGAAGCTATTAGAATTCAGCTGACACTATTACAGCAGATTATTCAAACCAGACAGATTTAAACATTATGTGTCCAAGTTTAGTTTGAGGGGCGAGGTGTCCAATAAGTGGTTAAGGCGTCTGACTTTCTGCTACCACTAGCCCTCCACCACTGGGTTGTGGGTTTAAGACCTACGTGGGGTAGTCGCCACGGCCAGGTACATGGTACTGACCGTACTAGGTCGGTGGTTTTTTTGCAGGAACTTCGGTTTTCCTCCACCACCAAAACCTGGCACATCCTTAAATGACCCTAGCTGTTAATTGGACGTAAAACACAACCAAACCAAACCAAGTTCAGTTTGTGTTCTGGTAAATACATGACTCTACTTTTTAGATAGAAGATTTAGATGACTTTAATTCACGATCTTTTTTCTTGGACAACTGTTCAAAAGATCACATCAGTTATAAAGTGGGACATTATAGGGGTTCAGGTATATTACTCCTCTCCCTGCCTCTTGTATATATACTGGACGTATGATGTTCAAGACACCTTTCCCTGTTGTTTGGGGTAATGGACAAGATTGTTGGCTCTCCCTTCCCTCTTGCCTTTAAAAGTGTACTGGCCATGCATGGGCAATATTTTGTATACTCCCTCCCCCTTTGCCTTAAATGTACTCAGGACAAGAGCTTCCATGTTGTCTTGTATAAGGGACACGATTTTGGGAACTCCCTTTCTCATTGTCTAGTGTTCTGGACAAGATTTTGAATGCTTAATCCCTTCAACTATGACTAGTATACTGGACAAAGAGTGTTTTACCAAATTACCACATTATTTTAATTTTTCAAGTTGGTTGCAAAATATCTGAAGGACGATAGCACAGCCCTTAACTCAGACTATTACCTCCAGAGCAAATGACATTATACTGATTTTTTGTGTAAATTTTTTTTAAGATGAATGTCAGAAATAAGTCAATGGTTAAACCTTACCTGGTACATATTGAACAACAGGAAATCTTGAATAAAGAAACTCAACAACTTGTTTTGTCTATAAATACTTTAAAAAAAACATTCTTTCATGTTCCATATATGAGTATGTACAGTAAATAGAAAAGGAATTAGCTTACTCAAAGAAAAGACAACAATTCAACCTCAAAACTCAAAACAAAGAATTACCAATCAGCTTTTAAAATGGTAGCAGAGGGTCAAAACAACATAGTGCATATTTATTTTAACCCTTTCACCCCTATGTAACTTAAGTAAACTTGGCCATGCATCGATTTGGATGAGTCCATTGTGGTCTACTGTGGTGAAAGGGTTAAGAGCCTAACAACAAACGGTTCTTATGCCACGAACAAAAAAAATATATTTTTAATTATCTATGACCAAAGGGTTGTAATTGTTTGTCATAAAAAAATTCCTCCTGTCACTAAAATCTCGTTATTGCTGCCTGCATAAAACCAATTTGTACGGCCTCTTAGCGGTTCAATTGCTCCGCAAGTAATATAGGACAAAATGAACTTATATTGGATGGGCACTTACTATAATAGTCGTGTGCTTTATTGTACCATTTCAATAGCATTCGGTAAAGGAAATTCAAAGGCCTATTGTCAGAGGTAAAATTGGTATTGTCAGTCGACATTTAGTTCCTCAATTACCCGAGTAAAAATTTCTGTCAACAGTCATTTTCTCGCTCACCGATTCTTCAATAATATCCGTTGAATGTTCAGTTAACTTATGTCAATTAACTATTTTACATATCACCTTAATTTTTTTTTTCAAACCTCGAGATAAATCCAATTTGAGGTGAAATTTGATAATCTGTTAGCTGTAGATAATATAACTAAAGTCTACGGTCATTGTTCGGGTTAGAAATATCATGCATGTTCAACTTGTGTATATAAATGTTTGGTCCCTTGTGAGCAGATACCAGCTACAGGTAATATATAGGGTCTGTCTTATAGTATTCATGTACATATACATATATACTACAGTTCCATACTGAAACTATGTTTCTGGATTTGTCAAATTAAATCACAGCGGTATATCATTTAATCCCAGATCATTATATATCATTAAACAAAAGAATTTTTATCAGTGTTACACTTGATAGGAATAGGTAAGGCAATACAGGAAGATATGAGATTGTTTGATAAACATAGTCAAGCTGACATATACGTTTATATGTGTCAGTTATCAAATCTTCTTTTTCTTCCTTTTTTTCACATTTAAAGATCCCTGTACAGTACAGTGTTCATTCTACGTAAATCTTACAACAACCTGTTCCTTCATGAATCAGGAAAATAATATTTGGTGACTTTGGGAAAATAAGACACTTTTTTGCTTGGGGAAACAGCCTGTATTTGGCTGTAAAACTAGCCCCAAATATGTCTGGTACCACTACCAAAGACTTGAACTATATGCATTGGAAACTTAGCATGACTACTATAAGCTTTGATAAATCAATTCTGAAAAGAAAACCATATCTTGCAGGACAATTATGAAACTAGCAAATGTCTGTAAGACATGAATGCCCCCGTCACCATGTGAAATTAGTTTCAGTGTTTGATGGGACGGGATGGGATGGGACGGGACGGGACGGGACGGGACGGGACGGACATGGGCAACACTATATGCCCTCCCCCCATTTTATGGCGGGGGCATAAAGAAAATAACAGCTAAAAAGCTACTAACCCTGTTCTGATCGAGTGTAAAAAAAATACAGTGGCGTCAGATAAGATTCCAACCCCAAAAGAACTATTACGACCCTGAGACATGTTAGAGTTTTGGTCCATAACAAAATTAAGGGGAGATAATTGTATTTACGAAAAACAAAGTGGAATTTTCTGATATATTTTGCTGGAGTGATGAGACTGCATGTTGGAAAGTGTCTCTCAAAATGCTCTGATATCATACATATAGATAAGATTTTATATCATCAAATGAAACTCCAAAAATACCAATAGGGAGGTCCAACATATTTATAGCAACTTGTGATCACTGCATGCGTGTTTAAGATTTAATATCCATGACCATACAAAAGTCATAAAAACCATTTCCAGATGATAAAATACGGAAGTGTGAATTAAAAGTGCATGTACAATGATTTTGTGAATACTACAGTTAAAATAATATAAGTTACCAAATATAGTTAGACCTTGAAAAAGGAATTGTGTATTTCTGGTTTCCCTACAAACCCTATTTTTTGATAGCCTACCCTTAATTAAAATATTACTCTATCTTTCGACCCAAAGTTTTTTCAAAGGGTGATACAGAAACACACAATTATCTTTTTCAGGCCTCAGAATTGTCAACATGCTTTATACACTTTCAATATGTGTAAAAAATTACGAATATTAATTAAATATTCATGAATTGAAATTAAAGAAACAATAAAAGATAACATAATTTTAAAAGATCGATTTTGGAGAATTAATTTACAGACAATAATCAATGAAGTTTCCATTCAACACTGACAATTAAAATCTGTGCCACTTCCATATTTTATTCAAATCATCTTGGCAATGCCGCATGTCATATTATACTATCTTTTCAAATGTAGAAATATGATAACTGTTAATAATATATAGATATTAAATACAAGATATTGATACCAAATACCATTCATTATTTGATATTGATTAGAAATTGTGGTATAAAAATGTCCCCCAAGTAATTCTTGATAAAATGTTTAGGGTTAAATTTTACCTACCGGTAGTTAATTCTTTCAGCACTGCAATTCAATATTGACCACAATTTTCAGAAAATATATAATTGATATTGACATCATCTGAATATGATACAATGTTATTGTACCTCCTCCAAATAATAGTAAATGTTATTAACCTCATCTATATGACAGTGTACATGTGTCTGATTGGATTATATATTGTTCACATGACAGGGAAATAAAATGACATGTTGCCCTCTTGTGTTCATGCAAGTTTGCTCTGCCATATCATCCCTGAATCAGAGCCTCTCCAGGAAAATGAAGGAGAGGCACATACCGCACCTGAGTACAACCACACCCAAGTTCAATTAATCATGTTTCACTCTGGCTTCAGCCCTCATGAAACATGAATAATCTCAGGGAAACAAAGAATACTGTTTCCCTACAACAAGGACAATAAATGCCATATTTATAAATATGAAGTGTCCTTTATAATTTACAAACTTAACCTACAGTATATCAGAAACACGAGGAAAATCTTCCAAAAATTCTAAAGATAACAACTTTTTAAGGTATTTTGCCCCAAAAGTGGAGGGGATGGGGCGATTATTAGAGCATGGGCTATTATTAGAACCAATATGGTATATATATATACATGTATATGATGTATAATGCATTTTTCTACACCATAGAATTTGTACCATTACAATTTTCTATATTATGAAAATTTATTCTTGATCTTTAACAGAATGCAGAGACTTGGTACATTTGAAAGTTAAATTGCTCGATATGTATCAGGTGTACCATACACGAATCCTGTCGGATTAGTTTAAATACATGGTAGGTTACAATACATTAGGTCTGGTATTCACAGGCAACAGTAGAATTTCTTATTACCATTATAAGCTGAGTAAATATTGTAGGTGACTCAATTATTATCCGAGATAGCTCCGGAGATCCTGGTCCTACAGAAGGAACAGGTATATAGTATAAATACAGGATTAGAAAGCTTAACAGGGTGAGGCAAGCTGTGAAGATTATAAGTCCACGGTCAAAAGATATATATATAAATATTTCAACAAATATGAATTATGAATTGAACAATGATTCAGGTTGTCTTTAAATTTTAATAAAGTAAAATCAGTATGATATGTCCCGCTAACACGTGAATTATTTAACTCATTCACCCCTGAAGACACATTTGAACTCTTCCATTTCAAAGGCTGGAATAGTTCATTATGAAATTTCAGGGGTGAATGAGTTAACTGTATTTTAACCTATATATACCTATATTTTCAGATTAATTATTTTAACAAACCTTATATATATATGTATCATGCATATGTGATACATTATTATAAATTTTACATCAAATGACTTCTTTAGAACTCTTTTAGCTAGAACTCACTGCATGGTTGTATTTTACCCAATGACCAAATTGATGAAAATTGTAGTCTGTTTACCAAATATGTTGATGCCATTTTGAGGAAATATAGAGACGGAATGACTGGAGGACATAAAGAAGGGAAGAGAAAGAAGGGAACTTATTAGATATGCCCAAACAATGTCCCGTTTAACTTTTTCACTCGGCCAGTGATTACACAGGACATTGATAACACAATACACTGACGAACCAGCCATCAATTATTAACTTTTACGACGAGCGACAGATTTCTTAAGATTGAAAGGTGTTTTATAATAAAACAATCAGTTCTATTGAATTAATACCAGAACACTGTGAAATATTTAGCGGTACCACCCATCACCTAGGTAGCGGGGCGGCTACCATGTTTGTCCTCAGACTTCAGCCCTCACACCTGCCACGGAATCCCGTACATGGCTGTATTGATTAGCTGGTCTTATCATGCCATTTACATCCCCCCCCTGTTTCACCTATCACGGCCCACAATGACTGTTGACCCCGGACTGACAATTTGTGAACTCTCAATAACGTTTTTTAAGGTCGTTATAGTTATATATGGCAATAAATTATGACTGCAACTATACACAGCGTCAGACATCAGATAGAATATCAAGTAGACTTCTTACGAACATTTACATAAGAATTGTGCGTGGTCGAGATTTTATATATCAAACACTTCAGAATTAAAGCACAGGTTTGGCTATATTAAGTCAATGAACACGGCAAGAATACAAATGTCAAGAAAACGTTAAATATACCCCCCGGGGTATATATTTATCTACACCAAGCAGTCTTTTCAACATCGCTGCATATTTAAATAGTGTTTTAAACTTTCTTACTAAATCAAACTTGATAACTCTGTGGCATTGAATTTTAAATAAACATGTGAGCTTTAATGAATTCATCGGAAAAGATGTTCATTTGGCATCGCCTCATATTGAATCATGTTTTAAATTCAAATGGTCAACAACGTTCCAAATGTCTATGAATAATACAATAAATTGGGTTGACAAAGTATTCGATACATTAGACGATGGACCGGGGATTTACCAATGAATAAATTAAATTTTATTTCAGAATGTCGCCTGGTGGGTATAAACAATTGGTCCTATATCGGTACAAAATATCAACCACTTTAAACATTTATATTATCATTGAAACATCAGGAATGAAACTTAAATAGAAAATGTGTTTTATACAGACATTTAAATGATTTTTTTTACAATATCAGATTTATACATAAATCATTATGACTCATCACTGTGTCTTGAAGTACATGACTACGCCGTTAAACAACTTAATTATGATATTTCAAATTTGATGTTAAAATTGAGTTAAGATTTATGGAACGAATTCCCCCAGTAAGGTACATTTGGTGTTCCCGAAAATGTACAGGAACTGCATATGCTGTACGGTGAAAATATGATAATCCTTCTGAAGATATTTCAGAAACTTAATAAGTCTAAGGCAAAAGGTATACCTTCAAGTTAAAATATACAAATGTCATTTTTTTAGTTATGAAAGATTTGTTTATGTCATTCCAAATATAAATCACATCTCGCAATGCGGTATTTGACATCAACATCCAGAATAAATACGAAAGAAAACCAAGCTGTAGACTCAGGACCTCTCCATTGTCTACCCTACACTAAACCAATCCTGCTATCTAGGAATTATACAATTGCAGAGCATCAAAATGAGAGATGACTACCTTAACAAGGGAAATAACTCTAATCCAGAAAAACTCCTTTTTGTTGCTTCAACTTCTATATAACAGGGAGAATAATGGCATTTCATAATTCATTATTGTTCTAGACCATTTTCCAGACAATCAAGTTTCAATTAGTTGAGGAAATAAGGTTTTACAAGACCTGAACACTTATAAACCACCATACTTGACATATCGTACTTATCGTAATCGTTAAAGTATCATGTATTTGAATTGTTATATTTTATGATCCAATGAAACACTTACCTATAATATTCCTGTTCTGCTACAGAACCATAAAACGCCTTTGCCCAGGCCGAGTGATATCTTTCATGTTCCCGTCGTTGCATCAGCTGACTTCTCTTATGATTATGTAAATGCTGTTCGGACGTTTCCCAACTCATGTTGATGCGTCGTTTAGATGGAGGAGGAGCAAGGGGATTAATTCTCCCAGGCACATATACATGTTCCATGGAGCTTGATAGCTCCCTAGGTGGGTAAGGTCCATATATAGAAGGGGTGGGAGGGGTGGAGAATGAGCGGGGCTGACTAGACACAGCACGGGACACAGGTGTGCTAATCGGAGCAATCCTTGGCAGTGCTGTTGCCATGGTTACAGTTTTAGTCTACCTGTGAAAATAGAAATATGATTGTAAGGTTTATTTTGTAGGTATTTAAAACAAGAAAATTGTGGAGATATTATCATTCTTCAGTTAATTTGTAATAGAATTGTAATACTTTGTCCACCATTATTGAAATATTAAGCTGGTTTCATGATGTGGTTTTCTTTTAATCTTCAAATATTGAAATATCTGTCCTACTCCCTACCACGAAAATAATTGAAGAAACCTACCAATACAACACTAAGTTTGATAGCCATTAGTTGTAACAACCATTAGGATGGAGACCAAATAATTGTATTTCTTCCCATCATTTTTTACCTATTAGGCCTAATTGTAAAGTTTCAAAACAATGGAAAAGTAAATACAGCTTACAATGAACTTTTTTAAAGGTTAAATAGAAACAATATTGGCAGGCAAAGGAAACATAACTCATTACAGTTTAAAGTTTATACTATTGGGGATGAGCAAAATATTGAGAATGAGTATAATTTAGCGAAAGAAAACATTGAGGTCGAGTATAAAACTGGAAATGAGCATACATCTAATATTGATATACTGGTACTGAGTAGGTATAACATTGGGGACGAGTATAATATTTGAGAACCAGTATAATATTGGAGATGACTATTTTAAAGATTGATGAGTACATGTATAATATCAAGATGAGTATAATATCCAGGACAAGTTTAATTTGAGGATGAGCATATTAGCGAGGAGTATAACATTCAGGATAAGTATAATATCACAGACAAATATGATACTAGGATAATAGTATAATATTAGGAACAAGTAAAATATTTTAGAACCAGTATCATATACTGGGGATGAGTATGAAACTGACGAGTGCGGGTATAATATTGAAGACAAGTATATTGGAGAGGAGCATGATATTCAGGATAAGTATCATATTGAGGACGGGGACAATGAGTGTAATATTGTGGACGAGTGTAATATTGTGGACGAGTAAAAAATTCCAGTTGAGTATACATAATATTCAGGACCAGTAATGAGTAATGAGTATAATGATATCTGGGATAAACTAAAGTATATGATATTGGGCATGAGTATATTAAAGAAGAATACAATATTCCAGACACAAGGGTGAGTGTAACATCAAGGACCTGTGACAGGTATAATATCTGGGAAGAGTATAATATCTGGGAAGAGTATAATATTTGTAATTTACTAGGGGCAAGTATAACATAGGATACAAATGTAATTTTAAAGATGAGTATAATTTTGAGGAAAAGTATAATATATAATGCCAAGATGAATTTCTGGAAATAAGTATAAATGTGAGGATGAGTATAATATTTGTGGTGTGAACATTCTTGTGGTATTAACACTATATGATTAAACACTTTGAAAATTATAATGACATCGTACAACACAGTACAGTATGGTTATGGTGAAGTTTTTGGTGAATTGGCTGGAGGCAAATATATGAGCGGAATAGGGAATTTTTGGAAGCACCCTGTTCCCTTATACCCTCCCTCTGTCCCCTGCCCCCAGAAAGGGTTCATTCGTTGTTGCTGATCATCATCAAGAAGGATTAATATTTTAATGGCCTCAAAATTCAATTAAATTAACATATTAACCTTTATTGCAGATTTAATGCATTAAATGTGTTAAGTTACACTGATTAAATTATAGCATTTATCAGATGACATATATAAATTTGTGTCAAAATGAAAATATATTACAACATTTGATTTATGACCAACAGCCCAGGTTGTATGTAATTCTATATATTTTACTATTGATCTACTGATCAACTAGAAATGAGCCCGTCCATGTTATCTGGTATACTACAGTGTTATCTTAGTTACACACCATTTAACGATATGGTCTAATGACTGACAACACACACTGTCATAATTAATATACCATATACCTCCGAATATAGGTATACTCACATGTATAAAGGTAACCTAATGAATTATTGATTATAAGCGAGAAAATCATTAGAGTCCTGTATATTAGCTTGAACAATTAGAACTATTCGAAATCAAGTTTGAATGAAAAGTAAAAGTCCATTCATGGCGACACACCAGCATGTATTCAATATATATATATGTATACAGTAAATATACATAGAGAGGGCACCTGTAGAGCGCTAATTGGTACAGTAATCAAAATCACAGCTGATATAGTTACAAAGCTAAGACAGGTAAAAACGATCAACTGATCGGTGGTCAAGTTTGCTCCAGAAGTAAATAAACATACTACCTGTTAAAAACGGTTACATCCATACAGAATTACATTTAAATCGTGTATCTGATCGAAGCGTTCACAGTTGACACACGGATCTTATAACGTGGGAGTCCCAATGCCTACCCGAGTCACGTGATACAAACGTCGCTACGGTGATATCGCTAGCCTCGTTTACACGCGGGATTGAATCGTTCAAACGGATCTGATTACGTCCCGAGACAAGGTCGGCGTTTATTTATAATTAGGCTTTTTATATTCAATGGTTCATGAAATCACCGGGAAATTACTAGTTAACTGACATTATACTGTTACTCAGACCAAATGCAAATCACATGTGTTGCCTTCTAGAATGGTATACAGACTAGGGTATTTAAATGTCGGTTAGAAATTAAAATAAAAGAAGCGCCTAATGTTGTCAGCCCATTAATAAGTATTATCTGCGTTATTTACACCTTTTGTATGAAATGAAATTATATTCTCGATCTGATGAAGATGAAGAGTTTATTTAAAAGACAATTACGACGATGATAATAAAAAGAAGCGGGTTAATTACACGTGTTAATCACACATTTTGAATGAGCTGGGGAAAAAAGTGAAACAAACATGTATTGCATGGTACTCAGATTGTACAAAAAATAAGGTAGATATATATATGGGTCGCTTAATCAATCGGCGAAATCCGATAATTGAACTAGATTCTATTTTATCTTTTAACTGATGAAATTCTGTGGGTTTTTAATCTGATATGACAGATAACATTACCGGTCATATAAATAATAAAATAAAAAAGATAATAGAAATGTACTAT
This sequence comes from Chlamys rubida, assembly GCA_032359455.1. NCBI lineage: Eukaryota > Metazoa > Mollusca > Bivalvia > Pectinida > Pectinidae > Chlamys > Chlamys rubida. The sequence goes on along the minus strand of JAUMHH010169516.1, from coordinate 3,235 downwards.
AACAACCTTTGAACAAGCATAGGGTTTATCTAAAGTCCTTCATCTGCACACGTGACACCTTAAATCGGTCAAAGATAGGGATTACACCTTAAATCGGCCAAAGATAGGGATTATTTGTTTATACTTTAAAACTTTTAAAACTTTTAAACTTTCTCTTGTTTTCTTTTCTCTCTTTTCTTTTTTTGCAAAATTCACACTTAAATTGACAAGTTTCCCTCCCCACCCTCCTTCACAACCACCACTCTCAATTCAAAAGTTCTACGGTACCAATGACAGACCTTTTTACACTTTCTTCCCTTCACTATCCCCTTCACCACTCCTTCTATCGATAGTCCGTACCTGTGTAGAACACAGCATAATGATGGACGAGTAATCTCCCCTTTCACGATGAGACCACAAACCATTGGAATGTCGCCTTATTCACCCGATATACCTCAATCTGTCCTTCTTGTTTGCACTTATTCACTTCTTCTATTTATGTCAATTCCTTTTTAAACTATGGTAATTTTTGACCAGATTTGTTTATATGCATTAATAATGTCCCACATACAGGATATGATTAAAAAGTAAAAACAATTCAGATATAATAGAATGACGTTTTTTGGAACCTCCAGTGATATCATCCGTAGGAACCTCACCCAGGGGACAAAATGCGGAATTGCACTTGTCTTGGTAGTGACACAAGATTTGGGGACGGCTGAGCACAAAAAGATAAATCCCTTTTTACTCTTGTGACACACCCTTTTAGATGGAAATCCCGATGGTATATAATCCCCAACCAATATAACTAACAGAAGTGATTTTCATTTCAAATGAACTGAAAAATTGATAACGAGTTATTAAGTTTAAGAGATTGTTATATATTTTTGGAAGGTACATTCTACACCAAAGGGAAATGGAGTGACAATATTGAAACCACATATTTGTTAAGAAAAATATAATGAAAGGTAAAAGATATACACTTAAGCATAATACCATATGATTATAAATAAGTTATTTTTTACTATATTTATTTTATAGGTAGTTGAATATGCTTGTGAATTATGGGATGGATGCAATATGCTTGAGATTATTGGAAAAGACCAAATGTGAAGCGACCCGAGTTCTTATGTTGTTTCCAAAAAGGGCTAGAGTCACTTTCTGAAAGACGTAAAATACAAAACTTCACCTATTTTAACAATATTTCAAATATTGTTTTTCAATTTTATAATATACTCCCAAACGATTGGTCAAAACACTTCATATCCGATGAGAAATATAGATGGGTTTGAAATTCCAAAACTACTACAGACTTTCTAGTATACATTCGTCATTTTTAATTGCAAGTCTCCGACCTTGGGATGAATTAAACCATACCTGTAAATTTTCCCTTTCTTTGTGATTTTTCTTTTTAAAAAGTAATATATTTCTTCAGATTTAAACCAGTTCATCCAAAGTACAATCTCCAAAATATTGTGAACTCGATGATACACATGCGAAGTTGCGTCACAAAAGCAGTTCTCTAATACTTTCCGTGCGTTAATCTTAAAGGTACTCCCGAATCCACTTTTATTAACTGACAAAATGAAGTTGTAGTAAGCTTCATTTTAAATGAGGATTTTTTCAAACAGTCATATCTGTATTTTAAAATGTTTCACTGCGCATAAAACAGCATTTAGCAAATGTATTCCAAAGTCCAACAGGTATTGCACTCTTGTTTTTATTTTTATTTACTGATCGTGGTCAGATATGCTGTATCTTATCTTTCCCTCCAGTACGTATACGTTGGTGGAGGCCGTATCAGGACAGGTGAACTGTTTACCTTTACCGAGTACACACGTACGTATGTATACGTACTGGAATGTTTGGGGGTAGTTATGACGACACGTACAGGTGTAATCCCTATCGTACCACTGAACGGCCACGGTTGGTGGGCGGTCACGCTCTAGTTTCACTTTGGAGATAGGACACGAGACCCTTAAAAATGGAGTTCTTTTGACTGTTAAACTTACGTAACAAATTTCGGTTGTTGATACCGATGGCTACCCAAGGATATTCATTGACCGGCACAGCCGTGTGTCACGCGTGGAACGTCCAGAATATTTACCGGGTAAGTCTGACCTCGACCGCTACACGTGTTTTTGTAAATATATACAACGCTGTAGCAAATACATCAGTTCACGTGTTCAATCAGTCTGTCCAATATTGATTATGCCACTGACATGTATCATTTTAATAACCAAATTGCAAGATGCGTGCTTAGTTAGTAGGATATACATGGACAGGTACGTAATTGTATCAATGTATAAGCATACCTGGGATCGGTATTTCGTAATGTGGTTCATAGTTGACCTATATACAAATGGGTTACCATACATACATATGGCCTATAGTCTTTCTAAATAAATTTAATATTTTGTCAAGCCTTGCACCGACTGGACCTCGGTGATCCGAATGCCCACGGACATTTGGCAAGAGTCATGTGGAGCTTGTTTAAGTCTAGGTGAGAATGTCGAACAGGATGTACCGGTGTGTTTAGGTAGGATGGCGTGGAAAATGGGAAGGGTGGGGGATCGATCTTTTCACAGAGTTACCGTTCCTGTTCCATATCAAGGGAATGATCTAATTCCGTGGCTATACTAGGCCTACTGAATTTTCGGGAGATGGAAGGGTGGGTGGGTACCGTTTTTTTTAAATGTGTCTGGAGAGTTGCAGTGGTTAGGTTTATTGACGTTCGGAGACACACCCATATAGCCTCTGGGATGCTGTAATGTAACGACACAGTAACGTTTGATCAGAGACGTCTATGTGTTATATACGTCTCTGGTTTGATGGATTGCTTCAGACTGCCTCACAACCTCAGTATAAATAATTAAGGTACTCCTAACGAAACGTTCGACACTGTGACGTCAATCATTTTCCCGGAATTTCTACTATTCGGGACCCTAGATCGTGGTATAAAATGTCTTGATCTCCAGAAATAAATATATATGTCACTGCATGTTGAACTCAAGCTTGGCCTCATAATTATGTTTTTCGAAGTGAAACTTGTTAACAACGAAACATTGTAAGTTTGAACGCTGATATCCTAAATAATAATCAAAATGATTTTATAATTAATATGATAATAAAGTTTTAAAGCCATGCACAGCTATATTTGGACCTAAAGTAAGGTGTTCAGAGTAATTTGGCATGCTTTTAAAACATGTAAAATGAGGGACCTGCTAATTTGTTACAGCTATATTTGGACCTAAAG
>JAUMHH010169505.1:0-16399 GCA_032359455.1 Chlamys rubida | reverse complement strand
GATGACAATATGAGCATCAAATTCACATATCAATACAAATAATCAATGACAGCAAAGATGGGGTACAAAAAGAGGCACTGGATGGCGTGTGTAGCGGTGTAACCGCAACGCAGGCCATCGCCCCATCTATATATGGCTTTGAAGTGTAGCAGTCCTTTTCCCAAAAAGTGAAAGATGTCGGCCAGTCTTATGCGTTAAGAATGACATTAAATTACAAAATAGTGGAAAACCAATTGTTTAATGAAAACCAGGCAAACGACGGATTAGTGCATACCCACAAACATGCGTATTTCATCCATAAAAATTACATATATATAAAGATACTTTATTTTCAATGGTTTCAAACAAAACAACCGGCATTTTGATTTGCTTTAACAAAGCAGTTGGTCAAAACCACAAACAGCAATTGGCTAAATATCCGGAAGTTCGCGCCTTGTCGGGAAAACTTGATTAAAAGGAAATATACTTGAACGGTGTTTCCCCTTGTGTTAGAGGAGCAGAGTTCATTTCTGGAACTACAAGTAGATAACTCAAACTCACTGTATATAAACATTAAATATTATTGTATCCTAATATGGTTCGAAGCATTATTGGACGGGAAAAAATCCCATTGATGTATAGGAGTGTAGTCCAGGAGATCGCCCAAAAGGGAAGAAAACAAAGTTAAATGTCTACAGACCTAAATTTGTAATACGGGTTAAGAAATTGTAATCTTATTAGGTATAACAATGCATTTGTCAAGTGAACAAAATATCGTAAAAGCAGGTAATAAATCTCTTCACCCATTTGAGAGAGATGGGTGAGGCCCGTTAGGGGTAAAGAACGTAAACAGTTTATAGTTTAAAGACTTATCTTTTATTACGGATAAAGAGATTGCATAATTTGCTGTTCATGATCCTGGGTCATGGGAACTCAACAGGGTATAAATAAAAGTCGTCATGTGGATGGAGGGGCCCGGCCTTATAGGAGTATATATATATTTCTATTTCTAAAACGTTGCTCATACTCACCTGGTGTTAATTGCGCAACCTTATTAAAATGATTTAAATGTCACCTCTTCACTCTGCAGTTTAGGCTCTTTGCACAGACGTCATGTACATACTGTACCTTTTATTGATGCATTCATATGCACATTGAGATGATTATCTGCTTGCTTAATGTATGATAGTAATTGTAAGCCTGTTTTGTTTATCAGTTATAACTAAAACTATTATCCATATGTTGTAAAGCGCTTTAGTGTAATTTTACATATTATATTGGGCCCTATATAAATATTCTATATTATTAATATTAATTACTTTATTCGACATAAACTCTAGCAATAAGAATTAAAACCTCAGACCAATACGGTGACTTTGCCATATTTAATTGTTATAATTTTTGTTATAATTTATTACATTCTATTCTGAGATTTAGTCACTATGCTAAAGCTACATCTACTATTTGGCGATATATCTTTATAACGTTTGATCAAATTGTAAATTTGTATAGGTACTCAAACAATTATCAATCAACTAGAAGATTTACAAGCAATTAGAATGTAACTACATTAAGATATCATGTAAACTTCACTACCAATCCTACCAGGTAAAACTCCTTTTTTACCTAATATCATGTTCTAACTTTCATTCTCAACACTATCTTAGTCACGCTATCGCTGTAAAGGTATATTTGTATTATCAGCAAACCTTGTTATGAACGATGAGAATTAGGAGTACGTATGAGTACGTTAGTACTTGTTTCCCAATCACCAGAATGAAATGTCTTTGTTATTGTACATGTTAATTGACATGAATAAAATATGTTTAAACTAAAATACTTTTGTACACATAAATCTACTTTTTTCCAAAATAATTATGTTTTAAAGCCAATTTTGATTAATTTCAATTCTTATCCAGATATAAAAACTTATTTTATTCTTCCTTCTATAAACGCAGGTGTCAATATTAAGATCTCTGTTTCTTTTGAAGTGTGATCACGAACTGTTTCGAGCCAACCTAGTAGCAAACATTGGAATTCTACTTCCAGGAAAATGCACGTTCCGCACACAAGAAGAACCTACACCAGTGTCAGCACACAAGAACAAAATAAGCCACTGCGCCAACAAAGACGGAGAACTATACCACGGTCAATAACCGAAGTACACAACAAAAATACATCAAAGCTTTAAGACTGAGTGACAACATATACCGCGGTTTCAATTCGCAAGTACAAAATATACTCAACACACAACATCAACACACAAGTATGAAACATACCAAAGCGTGTATATATATATATATAAACAAGGAATTTCGTAACAGTGCAGTACACAAGTATGAAATATACCACAGCGTCTATACAAATATACGAAATATACGAAATGTATGTGTCCTTTTCTTTCATTAAAATATATCAATTTTACTAGTGAATATTAAGTATATAAAATAAATAAATACGTAGTAATTTAAACATTACAGTTACTTTTCACCCCTTTACATAAAGGTTAAACGTTCAATTATACACCACTTAAATTTCATCATTTATAATTTTCTTCGTTCCATAATTGTTTTACGTAAAATACTTGATAGACCAACACAACAATTCTTTACCGATACGTTACATCACTAACGTACTCACAGCCGAGTGTATTTATGGCACGGACGTATTAGTCCAGTGTACTGTATTTTTCTGTTATTTTTCTCATCTTTCAGAGCCGAATTATCATTGTAAAAATCATGTAAACAAACTCAATAGTAAAATGTGATACAGATATAATGGACCTTACATGTATATGGAATAAGAGCCAGTTCCTGTAAAATATTACTTTAATTTAATAACGTTTTCTTTTTACTTGGAAGGTATTTAACTGAACTGTTGCGTGGACTCACTAATTTTGAGGAAGTGTAACTCGATTCGACGATGTAGTTCTGATGTGTCGGTAGAACATGTCACGAACCGAGATAACAGAATCCAATTGTGTTCATGGTACTCTAGTTACAAGATACAGCTTGTAAAGTACATCTTATCAATATTTCAAAACACGGAACTTATGACAACTTTACTCTACCGATAACGCAAAATAAGGGATATAAATGTGCTTCCTAATCATATTGGTGACATCTTCGGCGAACATTTTGATAGAGCAACATACATCAGGATCGTATTATATAACGTATTTACGTATCTGTCCTCCCAGGCATGGTAAGTCTCCTACGACTGGAAATTATATACAATATTTGGCCTTACTAATTCTAGCAATACAGCGTGCACAATGTACCAAACTATTATTTGATAGTGTTTTACTTATTTATGAGTAACTTATGTATCGTAAACAATTACACTTCTAAAAAGTAAAATTATTTTTAATAGCAAATTTTCATAGCAATTGTAACAATTTCAGAAAATTATCAATGCATATTTCAAAAGAATATATAATGATATCTACTACTTAATTAACAAATATAATCTTTGAAGTGTTGCAGAACTAGCTAGGTAACCGGAGAAGGACGATTTAATGTATCATTCACATCCCGTTTACTTTTTATGCATTTGTTTTCTCAAACTAAATACACGGTATTTGTTTTTAATGATTCCATTCAGTTTAGTATCAAAATTAAAAAAACAATTACTAGAAAATTTCGTTATGGAATATATTAAATCAAGCATTTTATTAGGCATAGGGATGCAATGATTTCATATTTTCATTTCATATTCCACACAAATGAACAATGTATCGTTTAAAACATATCGACTGGTTTTTAAAAGGATTGCATCATAGCCAAAAAGTCAATCAATATTATCTCAATGACAATAATTTTCTCATTTCGTAATATCATCATTTCAGTTCTTATTTTTGGAAAGCCATTACGTACAGAGCTAAATATAATTTTACCTGTTGGGGACTCATGATTATGGGGACTTTGGGATATCTGTCAAACAGCAAATTAGTAAATGTACAGCTAGAGTATGATTTACGTTTGCATAATTAATTAATCTAGGGATGAAATACTTCTATAACATACCATTTTAAAGAAATGAAAAGAGCATCCTATTAACCACAAACTGGCATAACACAGAAAAATGCTATGAATTTCTGAAGTTAACTGTATTATTTGATAAGATATGACTTTACGACTGACCTTTGGTAACCTCGACTTATCCTTCTTCTGCTGCAGTTGTTAAAGGTAACATTAATGCCAGAATTCTGGAAATACACATCTCACTCGGGTAATATAAATACAGCAAGTGCACCAATTGAAAGTCAATATAATATAAAAGTTAAATGGTGGTTCTTTCTAATGTTAGTGTATTGTATATCATTAATAAAAAAAATACCGTTACTATGACGTCACTGTTATCTCCGTTGTTAAAAATTATTGACTTCCTTGCAATTTAGTATGAGAGTGTAGGTTTTCTTTTGACCAAATAAATCTAAACTATCTTTTTTTCTGAAAGTCAGTCACACGTAAATGTACTTGTAAGTACAACTTTTGAATATTCTTGAATTATAATTATGGCTAGGTATTACATGTTCAATGATCAAAATGGAATTTTTAGCAATGGGTCAGGGTTAGCATAATATAAAAACAAATTAATTTAATGACAATATATTCATGAATTCCGTACATCATTAAATGATATACCAAAGGAAGTAAATATGTTATTCTTTCATATGACATATTCAATTTTATACATAAGTGTGTACCTAACGCTCCCATAAAGTAATTACTCATTCACTTGTTTGTTCATTGTATACATGTACTTAACAGCATCAAAAGAGAAGAAATGAGGATTTTAATTTTCTATTATATCAATATTTGCATTTGACTTGTTGGAATTCTGGCTAAATTACCGAGGTAATGTATGAAGACTAAAATAGATTTAAACATAGACAGGGATGGCATTTGATTTCATTTGGATGATCTTCATTAAAATAGCAGACCCTTTATCCATCTGCACGACTACTAGTTAGTGTGCATCCTACGGTGCAGGGGTGATCATGTGATGTACTAAAGGCCAAATATCGAAGCATTCATGATCCATTGAACTTTGAAAAGATGTGTCATTTAATTGCCCAAATGTTTTTCGCTTTTGATATCTTCAATTTTATCATTCCTGTCTTTACCCAAGATAAAACACTTCATACAAGTGTCGTACGTGATTCTATCGTAGTGTCGTTATCTTTACAGGAAATTCTTGTACCGATTACAACTCTTCTTCTACTGTCAACAATGGGTATGGTAGACGGGACCGTACACAGTGTATCTAACCGAGTACACTCTTCCAATCGACCCAGTAGGTCGGCTGTACCAGCAAGCTATGACCTAAACCTGCGATCTATTTGTTCCTGGCATATGCAGACGATCGTAGACACCTCACGAATTCCTCAACAACTGGAGACTGCGATTTGCGACCACGAGGTACTTAATTTCAATAATGGCCATATTATTCGTTGCAAGCCTATACCTTACACGACATTGGTACAGAAATGGAATACTGGACCTATAGAGCAAACACTGTCTGCCGGATGTACCGCTGTTATCGAATGCCCTACATCCAACGGATGTTAATGATCCTATCGAGTGAACATGTCCAAGGCAAATGCCAATGACCGCAATGAACGATATTGAAGATAATAGATGGAACCTGCAAATAGTTATATCACATTTTCTCGGTTTAGATAGCGAATCAGTACAGGAATTACACGGCCATATATAGTTCACATTTCACCAGTGGTTATGGGAAAGTCGGTTTCAAGGGCTGACGGGTTTGTCTGAAATAAAGTAAAAGCCGAAAGACAATTACGTATAACAACGAATCAAGGAAAAGTGGAATAGACAACGGACCAAGAAACATCGCAGCAACGAAAAAGAACAATGGAACAAATGGAACTGACTAAAAATACATCGGTCATTTATCAATGAATTCACTACATTTTTCTGGCATTGATTTGAAATTAATAAAATTTGTTGAAAAGTGCATATTATTTACATTGCAAACTGGCATTTTCTTAATCTTTCCATCTCCTGACACTGACATTAGATTTCTTATTTCGGAAACTGACTGAATACATGTTATTTCTGACATTGGTTGGATATTTTAAGCTGTAACATTGACTGAATGTTTAAATTTCTGACACTGACTCGATATTTCTAATATGAAAATACGTGTATCTTAGCATCGTTTTGTTTCTTGGCATATCACTATCAATGAAATGTCACAAATAAATCCATAACCGACAATTTGAGACACGTAAATCATCCATTGCATACCGTCTTAATTTTTTATTAATAATGTTCTATTTTCCACCAAATGGACTCGTACAGTAAGCAGTCCTTGCGCTGTAGTTATTTCAAGTGAAATTGTAGGTGAAATAGCGCGGATGACCTCATGATCTAGTATTTGAGTAATTTGGTTTGATTTAAAAACTTATTTCCAGTGTTTGTTGTAACCTTAACTGGTTTATGTTTAGAATTACTAGGGCCTGTTTTCATGAAACCGTTCTCATGCTCAGGCATGCATTCTGTACTCAAAGACACTTTCCTGTAACTCGCTTAAATTATGTCAAATGACCTAAAAGTTACAAATAAACATTGAAAACATTAATCGGCCTCAGGTCTCCTTCTTATATTTTTTTTTCAAATCATTGACGTTTTTTAATTAACTTATAACGGAAACAAGAACTTCGGCTTGAGCACAAAATGCATGCTTGAGCACGAGAACAGTCTCATGTATACGGGGCCGGACAATGTCTGGTGCCACAACTAACCAGAAGGATAGATACTCATATGGCGTCCTTACACATTTCCAATTAAAACGCTACTCTTCCTGGACTAAAGCATTTCAAGCTTTGTTTACGATGCCTACCTTGGACCTGGTCATCAAACATTGTATAAAATAGTGAGCACCCACCTCTGGAGACTTAGTGGTAGGGTCCCATAGCCTTATATATTGTATGTTTTACAAAGATATATGATACTGCCTTCACTTCGCTCGTATGCTATACTTCTTATTTATCAATTCTTTTTGGTACACAATGTAAAGATGTATTTTTTAGAAGATTTCCGGCTACCAGCTGGTTGAAAGGATATGCATTAACACCAGCATATATAAATCTGTTTTAGCAGTTTTATATTTTGTGGTATCACGGATTTGCTATCTAAGTCCGTGGTGGTATGTAATTGTTTTATATTTGTGTCTTCACAAAAAGGCAAATTTCCTCCAATACTGTTGTTCTTACTTATATAACTGTTACAGTAATACGCCTCCAACGGACGCCTGTTTGTTATACAACAATGTATAATAATTATGTAAAATGAACTTCAAGAAATACTCTTAGCATAAAATCATTGCATATTCATCTTTTAATCCTTTTCTTTTGTCAATAAAGTGTTTATCGAATATATTCTGGCATATTTATAAAAACAATTCAATCAGTAATTTTAGGACTACACAATTACAACCTCTGATGACAAAACCGTAATACTGATCATGAAAACCTTAATACAGCTACATGTAGGAAGGCGTCTATAGTGACATACATGTAAAAAGTCCATTGATCCATTCAAACATATTCATTTCTTTTATACTTTGATGTCAAATCAAAATGCATACGCTAATTAAAAATAAATACATCACTATGATAATATCTTATTTTATATTATTCATTCAACATTCACTATAACAACAATGTTTTCAAATACAAGGTATTCATTGCATATTATGTACTCTTTTTTATTCGTAAAGGTTCCTCAACTCAGTGACGGCTGAATATATTCTCTTACTCCAGTTATTTAATTTCCAAACGTTTCAAAAGACACCATGATTAACATATATAAATAAGATGATCAACAAAAATGAATCAACGATCCTGTTTATTTTATCCCACTTTTTGCCAAAAAGTATATGCCCTACATTTTTTCCATTAGCATTTATCCATATGACTTTTGACTTTTCCAGTATTACATGATGTAAAAATTTATCCTATCACTTCATTCTTGGCATCAATTACGAAAATAAATCACGTTTTATATATAAATAAAAACCACCTAGTTCCGAGGAACTGGTATAGTATTTTATCGAACGTAATAATTCATGTTAATAGAGTGATCAATGAACAGTATAACAAGTCCATACTGACCGATCAGAAGCATGGCGGTATAGTTACACACCGCAGTGTGTCAACATTCATGTTATCCAACTCTAGTTAACGCATTGATTATCACTTATGAAACACACTTAGGCCGTTTTCGTGTAAACGGTCAAACCGGTCGGACCACAGTTGTTCGTTTATTAAATAAAGTCGGACCTAGTTATCTGATGCTGCTTTCAGGCGAGACTTGACAAAGCCTTGCAAGGCCTGCATAAACATTTGCAGGTCCGATTTATACCCGAAATTGTTACATTTATAAACGGTCAAACCGGTTGTTCCGCATAAACGAACAGGTCCCAGCTTATGTAAAAAATAGATGATATTTACTGGTTTTTAATTGTCGAGAACAGACGCTTGAATCCACATACCGTATAGCACTGGTTATTTTTGCAAAGAATGGTTAAGTGAAAAACTGAATCATTTCACAAAAGAGTCAGTCTGAGGCTATTAGCTTACTTATAAAAAAGAACAGTGTGTCCGTTTTTATTAATATCGAACACCATTTAGTGATAGAAATAGATACGTGTAACTATTGAACAATGCATCGGTAATGAAGATAACAACGGCATGCCATTTGTGTGTTTGTAGTCCGAGTCACGTAGACGTCCATTCATGCATATTGGTGACTTATTGGACAAGCACAGACCTTGATTGCCGAGTGACAATATTGGGAATTCCACAAGCTTTCCATATTCAAATACTCATAGAGTGACCCCTGGGTTTTTATAAGTCAGTCCTGCTTGGTAATTTCAAACGAGAACGTGTAATTCTCAGGAAATTAAATTATCGACAAAATATCAAAGGGCAGATAAAAACGTGATATTTGAATAAAATTGGATAACATGAAGCATGATAAAATATTAACGAAGTACTGAAACGGAGGATACCTCACTCAACACCTAAACTAGCACTGATCGTAATGTCCACGTATGTAGCTTCCAGGAAATCATAACAAGGAGTTTTGTATTCGTCAGGAAATGTCTATAGATTAATTCTATATCAGGAAATGTCTATAGATTAATTCTATATCAGGAAATGTCTATAGATTAATTCTATATCAGGAAATGTCTATAGAATAATTCTATATCAGGAAATGTCTATAGAATAATTCTATATCAGGAAATGTCTATAGATTAATTCTATATCAAAATATAATTCATCACGTGGTTACAGGATTCCTGTTGCTGTACATTTATCAATCATCAATCAAATATATCATAATACTTTTAAACAGGCAATGGATTATTCCTGAATCCCATAGTTTATAATGCACGGACTTAATCTAATTCCGTGGTTTATGTTAACAACAAACTGTACAATGAATTTGTTTTCAAAGATTCATTTCTCCTCAACCATTTTCATCATTTTCTTCAACCAATTTCATCATTTTCTTTAACCAATTTCATCAATGATGGTCATTTAAGATTATTCCTGGATTAAACCAATTTCATCAATGATGGCCATTTAAGTTTATTCCTGGATTAAACCAATTTCATCAATGATGGCCATTTAAGATTATTCCTGGATTAAATACAACTGTCAATGATGTATCAATAAATATTTTCCTAGTAAATCAAAATCATATTTATATGTCCCTACATCTGGTAAAACCATTTAGTTTGTTGTTTGTAAATTGGGGACTTTCTTCCACAAAATTTGCTGGTGCAAAAAATATTTTACAAGTAACTGTGCATTATTATGCCAGTATATGTATCTGTCTATTAATAAACACAATGATAAACAATTACTTCTTAACTGTGGACAGCTACACGTATACAGGTAAATATCTGATTTCATTGTGCACCCTAGTACTCTACTACATAATGTAAAAACAGAACAATGGATGACATCACAAATGTTTTAACGTACATTGTTTTGAATAGATTTTATGCTTTAGGACAGATGTACTAAAACGTCAACATGATTCTTTGGGTAGGTAAAGCTGATACATTGTATATAAAATAAGGATAGTTCAGTAGTGCATAACTGTTGTCACCATTTTATACAGAACATCAAGATATGCCGGTATGTTTGAGAAGTTGATGTCTATGGAAATATCTGCAAAATCTCACATATTTTATATCTTTTGAATGCAATACCTTGATCGGTGTAAATCTAATACCGAGCTATACGGTATATCCAAATTATGATCACTATATATAAAGCATGTTCAATAATTATAATAAATATAACATTTGATTGATTAGAGAGCACTTTATAAAACTAGCCAGAAATTCCTAATTTCTCAAACCCAGGAGGAATTTTGACATCATTATTCATTTTTGGGACCAGAGTAAAGCCTGGTGGTGGGCGTTTCACCCCACAGCTCGGCTGACTAGTCCTTTCCTTACCAGTAATAACAGTGTCCTTTGTGTTAGTATCACTTCTACCTTTACGCCCACAAGTTTCTTTATCTTTGTTCCAATGTTTATGATCCTGAACAAATCTGTCTTCGTACTTTTCTGATATAGCCCCAAAGTTGTCACTTTTTGAGTTCTGTGTCTCCGAGTTGTGTTTACCTCCTGGTTTTACACTGCTTTTGTTTGTACCTGCCGACTCATCTCGTCTTGTACGAGTGTGGTCATAAGAGACCTTTCCTCTGTTACTTTCGCCATTGACCCCTTTTATGTCAAATTTGCCATTGACCTCCCCTTTGTCATTTTTGCTACTGACCTCTCTTCGTTCACTTTTTCCATGCTTGGAATATGAGTCATAATGATATTGTGTCCTGCTGCTAGGTCTCCCAAAACCCTGATTTCTCCCTTTGTAGCCAGAGTTGGGGCGTTGGAACCCTAGTTCTTTGGAAACTTTTCCTTTGTAGGTAGAATTAGATCTGTGTGAATCTACTTCACTCAAATCACATGCTTCGTCAGGACGTGACAACCAAGTGTTTCCAGTATCATGTTTTTCCTGTGGATCAGTTATGGTTTTCTCCAGTTCAGGTTTACTTTTAACAGCTTCCTGGTTGGCACTTCGCCTTGATCCACGTCCACGACCTCTCTCTGTACGACCCTGACCTCTGCCACGACTAGAATATCCCCTTTCCCTGTCATCATTTTTACCCTTATAATAATTTCTGTTTTCATATTCAGAATTTTTACTTTCACTTCCCCTATAGTTTGTTTTGTTAGAAGACCTAGAACCAAGTTTACTTCCTGATGCAGGAAATCCTTTCCTTTGAAAACTTTCATTAGAATCTATACTGACTTTTTCTGTCTGTTTTTCCACACTTTCTTTGGGAGAAATCATGTTACTTTTGTCACTGTCTTCCTGACCTTGACCTGCATTGTCTTCCTGACCTTGACCTGCACTGTCCTGTTCTCTGTCTTTAGTTAGTGCACTTTTATCCCCCTTGGTCTGGGGTTTTTTAGGATCATCATCTGCTGCAGAACTTCTGTTTACAGTCCTACATTGACTTTCAATTTCCATTTTAGAAGCAGTTTCACACCTTTCATTTACGGCCTCGTGTTCCTTATGTTGTGGAGAAACTTTTCCACTACTAACCTCTGTCCGAACAGATCTGGTAGCATCTGTTTGGACAGATCTACCTCCGGACCGTTTGTCCTTATCATAGTCTGCTTTCCTTTCCCTCTCATCACCTTGACCTGTGTGGTAACTTCGATAGACTTTATGTCCACCTCTGTTCCTCCCATCATGTGACCGATGTCCATCCCGGCCATAGTTCCTATGACCTCTGTACCGTTGATGTCTGTCCGTATGTCCAGAGCTCGGCCTTGGGTGATCTTGTCTGTTCGTTCTCTCTCTGTTCGAACCGTGCAGTCCTGCACTTCGACTTTTACCTTCGACCGTAATTGGTTTGATGTCTACGGCCGGCCTGCTCTCCTTAGAATCTGTACTGGACTTTGCTAAGTTATCCAGCTCAGAGCTTGTTCCTTGCCATGGTAGTTTTACAGTGTCCTGAAAACCAGAATAAAACAATGAAATCTGGGGAATCATAAAAATTGCAGTGGAAAAGTCACAATAGACCTACATTCCTTGAATGATAGTTTTATAATGCTAAAGTAGCGATACATAAATCTCTCTTCACATGAAAGTTTCCCGGAGTAAGGAAACCGACAGCTTACTTCCTGTCTTAGCTGTGGTTGTGGTATACATTAACAGATTAATCACCTACCTCTGTTCTTATCTTTCTAACACAGCTACAAGAATTGGGATATACATTTAAAGATACATGTGAATTACAGACATTTACCCCGTCTTAATGGTACATATTTACAGCTAGGTAACCTACCTCTGCTGTAACCAGAAATTTGTTTTTCTCTGCCTCTAGGTCAATGATTCCACCTTTCTGTTTCTGAGATTCCAAAATGTCTGCCATTTCAACTTGCCATTTACACATCTCTGCTGATGGTTTGTATAACTGGTGATCATCTTCTTTGGCTTGACGTTTACTCATGGACAGAAGGTCAAGGTCATAGTTCATAATCTCCCTACACACTGGACAAAACACCTAAAAATGAATTAAGGAAATTTAATTATATATGTGTCATAATGTTAGTGTTTTAGAGGATCCCGTACCACCACCAAAAACTGTATGTAAGTGTTGGAAACGGGCTTTTACGGCATGACTAAAGCTTTGATATATCATTTTTGAAAATAGAAACATACCTTGCGGGACTTAAACAAAATATAATCAATAACAGTGTTCATGAGTGTTTAAAACAACAGTGAGGCTAGACCTGTATTCAAATCCTGTAGTTCATATTGATGTACTATCGCTCTAATAGATTTAGCTTCATTTTTCTTTGTCAACAGAAAAATCCTGGCCTAACTGATCTACAGTTATATCTAAACGGAAGTTAAGGGGATGTTACTGTATATACATGTAAAAATAACGCAGTGCAGTGGAACTGGTATCCTTTACTAATTGGAGTTTTAAATAAAAACTTATAGATACAAAATATCAATATTATACTTGATTAAATATTACTGGACCCAATAATTTCTTGAACATTCTAATAGAAAAAAATAGTTTCGATATTAAAATTCCCTTATTATTATCTGCTACATAATGTATGTTAACTATTATTGGACATCATTGTAGTGATTTTCTCTAGTGTATCAGAACCTTGTCACTGTCATCCTGTCCTTGCTTCTCATGTTTGGGGCGCTGATGTGCCTCACTCTTCAGGCTCTCCAGGGTGTGTGTAACATAGCGGTACAGACAGTGTCGGTGAAAGTAGTGGTAACAACCGGTACGTGTAAACTCCTCCCCTTTAGAAAAGTGGTCCAAACATATTGTACATGGACAGTGGGGTACATTTCCTTCCGTCAGACTCTCCTTGGCCAGCTGTGGAGATAAATGTTGTAGATTGTGTATGTATAGTACACCAAACAGTAACACACAATCTACAAGAGGCCCAGAGGGCCTGTATCAATCACCTGGATATCTAAGCAATCATGGCAAAATATTCTCCAAATGAGATCAACCATTTCCAAGTAATAAACCTTTTTTGGCCCCACCCCTTAGCCCGGGGGGTCAGCTCCACCATTTATACAATTTTGAATCCCTGCCTCCCATGAATGCTTCCAACCAAATATGATCGATATCCATGGCATAGTTATACAGAAGTCGTTTATAGCAATATACCCAAATTGCCCCTTTTTGGCCCAGCCCTCAGCCCCCTGTGGGGTCAGCCACACCATTTGTACAATTTTGAGTCCCCACCACCTAGGGATGCTTCCAGTCAAATATGGTTGATATCCATCTCTTAGTTCCAGAGAAGAAGTCACTTAAAGCAATATATCCAAATAACCCTTTTTGGCCTCACCCCTCAGCCCCCTGGGGGGTCAGCCACCATTTGTACAATTTTGTTCGTTTAAAGAAATTGTTGACGGACGGACTACGGACGGACGATGGACGCCACAGTATGGCATAAGTTCACCTTGGTCCTTCGGACCCGGTGAGCTAACAAGAAAGTACTGGTATCTTGCTGCATATGGTTTTCCAAAAAAACTACTTTTCAGCCGAGAAGCCCATAAGAAACTGTGATAATGTGGAAGCTGTTCAAATAGTCTATAAAAAACTAAATGATATTTTTTGTATTACCATGTATATATGGTAGCTCTCAATGACAGGTTAAATGTTCACTCAAAACAAAACAATACAGACATAACAATACAGTAGAGACAATAGATACATTAAGCATTATTTCTGCTGGGTTTGTAACAGGATACAGTTAACATATTAAGGATTTTAAGCTTATACCATCCTTCTTCTAAACTTTAACATTTGACATACTCACCAGAAAGACAGTTTAACAAATTAGGGTTTTTAGGTGAAAAAAGGAAAGCTATTCTACCTTCTACCTTTTGTGAAGTACATGTAGAATCGCCCTCATTAACCTATACAAAACCTATAGCTACTGTCTTGCTGCAGTTCACAATTAATGGAGATACAGAGTAGAAATTTGAAGCATATGAAAATGCAACAAAATTATTCCATATTTTATTCTCTCCATATTCATTTTTCCATTTATTTTTTAATGACTAACGTGAGAATGGTTTAGGTCAATAGTTTGTAATAATGTTTAAATAACTACAGTGATACTCACCTCTATAATATCATATAACATATGTCCTCCTCTTCTCTCCTCAGCCGCTCATTAATGGCTTCATGTAAGCTGAAAAAGAGGAATGTATTAAGGATATTGGAAATACTTACTATTTTGAGAAGTTGGTTGGGATATTCCAACTTTTAAAACCTAACATTTCAAACGAAAGATGCACTCAACCATAAATACAGCTACATATTACAATATAATACTGTAGCATCACTTTTCCTAGACCAACAGATTCTCAAACAAGTGATATATCCCTATTGACTTTATTTATATCTAAAACTCAGGATTTGAAATGTTTCTGACAAAAAACCCCAAAAGGAATCATAATGCAACTAGAAGTGTAAACCACAGGTAAACTTGTACCCCTTTGTAATTGAAATTTATGCAGTGCTTCAGAAGAAATAGTCAGGACAGTTTTTGATGGTAAAGGGATATAACTCCACAAAAAGTAACTTAAAAACAAAGAGCTCATGGCACTGGAGGATTGGCAGCATCTGTGTGTGTATTTTCTGGATTTTATCCCTAATGGACAGACTTCATAATGGTGTCCATATAATCACTGATAATAATTTGTGAATCGCTTTGAGATGACCTAGGACCTAGGTTGTGATAAAGCGGTATATAAGAACCTCAAATTATTATACATTTATGTGGAATGAAATAAAACAAATTAGGCCATCTCTTTGCTGTTACAAAAGCACCATAAGCTTGTCTTACATTTTACTTTATGACTGTATACATAAATAAAACCAAAGCAATAGCATGCATAAACAAATAAATGTAGTACAATGAAAGTTCAATGTTTCCTTTTACTACACACTATATATTATATACTTTGATTTCACTATGATATGGTCTTATCTGGCATGGTTATAATATGGTAAACATTATCACATTGATACTCTAACATTTGTGGTAGGTTTTGTTACATGCTGTAACATAATTAAATTGGAAAACTGTATCAGATAATCAAATCCAAAGAAAGTAACTTTTAAACACATATAAAGTCACAATTGCTCAAATAAAGACATGATCATATGTTCTATGTTTTCTACTTTGGTTTCATAATCACAACTTGACTAGCACAGAAGGCCTATCACATTATCTAGATTTAAATGTACAGAAATGGTCTTATGGTGACAATTTTCTGTGTTAGAATTCATTTTTCTTAACTCACTTTTGTCTTCCTCATTTAGCTTTCTCCACTCCTTGGGATATTCTGATATAACTCACCTCTCTAACTCCTCCTCTCCTACCCCTCAGGGATTCCTGATAAAACTCACCTCTCTAACTCCTCCTCTCCTACCCCTTGGGAGATTCTGATAGAACGCACCTCTCTAACACCTCCTCTCCTACCCCTTGGGAGATTCTGATAGAACTCACCCCTCTAACACCTCCTCTCCTACCCCTTGGTAGATTCTGATAGAACTCACCTCTCTAACACCTCCTCTCCTACCCCTTGACACAAAAGTAAAGACTAATAACTGTACAAACAATACAACACCACAATGATAGGATTACAGGATGTTTACATAACACCAGCTGAGATGAAAGACAGTGATAGGAGAGGGCTGCTCATGGTGTAAGGGAGGTTATCCAAGGTGTACATTGTGAGTGCAGGACCAAATCACTAGTGTGTGCAGGGAAGAAAAGAAATAACTTGCTAACAGACAACGTATAC
>JAUMHH010169494.1:0-16400 GCA_032359455.1 Chlamys rubida | reverse complement strand
AAGCAATGTATTGTCTATGGGAAATCTTAGACTTGAGGAAATCTCAAGAGTTGAGATGTTTTATACAAGTGGGCCCACTGTTGTAGTAATAACTAGAGGTTAACAACACTTTGGTAAATAACTAGTGGTATTTCCATTCATTCACAATGGGACATGTTTGTTGGCTTTGTCTTCACCAGCTTTACGAGGATGAGAAGTACACGACGGAACGACTACGTAAGGAGCTGGAGAGGACGAAGAAGGAGTTACTGGAGGCTAAGGCAGAGCTAGATCGTCTAGTGAAACGGACAGAGGCAAATAAGGCTGCAGATACAAATGATAAACGGGTAAGTCATTCCTATGTAGTCAAAGAAACAACTGCAATCAGAAGGACAGCTGGTCCCAACTACCAACGATGTATTAAAACTATAATGGCGAGTTCCATCTACTGTCTACTACTCCTACTGTCCAGTCCAGCATTTGTTCTTTGTGTATAAACAGAGCGCTGTCTTATCATTGTGAAATGATGTAAATCACAACCACACACTGATTCTACAAATAGTCTCTATATAATCAAACATGTCTTAAAGATTCCAGAAATATTCTCTATTAATAAAATCTGTCTTAAATCTCACCAGGAGACCTGTATAGTTATGTCTTTGTTATAAGCATTAACTCATGACAAGAGTTCAAAGTAAAGCTGTTTAACAGTGTGTAAAGATTTAAATAAAGGTTAATTATATTTATTTCAAATAGCATAACATTTTCATATTTTCCAGGAAAAACGGGCATTAGAACGAAAACTTTCCGAGATGGAAGAGGAATTGAAGGTAAAGTGTAACTGTGACATGTTGGCTCTGACCTGTCGAGACATATTAAGGTTCTCAGTACAGTATAGGGACATTTCTAGTTTATCTGGAGGCTCAAAGTTCCAACATATATTTATGATCTTGCTTATTCTTCCATAGCAATGCTTTTCATAAATTTGAACAAGATCGATTGATGTATATTTGTTAAGAAAAATATTGCCTTTGTAAATACTTAATCATTATCTTAACTACTGTTGATACGTTTCTCTTAATTAATGATAAATTATTGCTTTTTTACTAACAGGAAACATAATTCATTTGTTGCTATTACCTTGCTTTCGGGTATGAAGACAGGTGTTGTGATATTTTTTTTAAGAATTTATCATGAATTTGTTCTCTTTTGAAAGAAGAAAAAATCATGAAGTGATTAACAAAATATATCCTCATTCTCATTTGAAAATTATCATTCATGGCACCTGTCTTTTGTAACTTCATAGTAGAGTTAGCTCCCTTGATACAAGTCTCGTTGTACTATTGATGTGAATGTTATCTCGACTTCTAGCAAATAAGAGCTGAAAAACAAAATGATCAGGTCACAATTGTGTTTTCAAAAAAGTCATGTCAAATCTTCCAACACGAGTAACATAATTGTCCTTTGCTTTAGAGACACCTCTTGAACTGTGTGCCTCTAACCCTTTCACCACTGTGGACCATAATGGATTCATCCATATCAATGCATGGTAGAGTCTACTAAAGTTACATAGGTGTGAAAGGGTTAATAAATGTTACTATAGTCACTGTTGGTTCATCTATAGCAGGGCTCCGACTGGCTCAGCAAACAGCAGCAATTTTAAAATATATGAAATTATAGTCCAAATGAATAAAATCTTGCTTTTTTACTAACAAGTAAAATCATCGATTGCCAATATCTTGCTTTCAGGTACTTTATAAAGAAAGGTGCTTTGAATTTCATTTTTAATATTTTATTTCATTTATTTAATTATTTTTATTCAGTGAACTTATTCATTTATTTTGATGGTAAAATAAAAACAAGAAACAAAAAGAAAAAAGCAGTAGATAAAAATAAGTGATTAGCAGATAGAAAGTCTTGGCACCAGTCTTTTTAACTTCATAGTAGAGTTAGCTCCCTTGATGCATTTTCTCTTGCACTTTCTTTGGCAAGAAAACTGATGTATAACATTATCTTGATTTCCAGCATATGGACAATATTAGAGCTGAAAACACAAAATTAAAGGAAGAAAATAGAGCACTCACACGAGTCATATCGAAACTTTCAAAATAGGTAACATTGTCCTTTGCCTAGTTTGCATCGAGACAGTTTGGAAACACCCTTCTAACTGGACTATGCATGCTTTGTTTGCCTACTCTCACGTCTTCTGACACACCATTAATGTACTTTAGTCACTGTTCGTCTGTAGCAGGGTTCCCACAGGCTCAGCATACAGCAGTTAAAACCACTTGTTGGAGGGGTCTGGTATTTACAACAATAATAGATGTAAAATGTGTGTGTTCAAATTTACCTGTGCTGTAAACAAGGGAGCTTGGTCCGTAGAAATGAAGCAAATGTGGGTATAGCATGTTTTCTCTCAGATCTGACCCTCTTTCGTGGTAGTTATGAACCACATACTGTATGTAATATTGGTGTAATACTGAACATGGGCATAACTGTTGATTGTAAACTTTAGTGTTATGAACAGAAGGGACTGAAATACCTTCTTCAGGACATGCTTCACCATCCTCATTAAATCTGATGGAAAATTCTACAGTACTGTTTTCTCTGTGGGAACCCTGGGTAGGGGTATTTTTGAGAGCCTGGGGTTTATTTGAGAAGCATGGTTACAATTTGGACATATCAACTAATTTGTACTGACTGAAAATGTCTACCATAGCTAGCTGTTCTATGTAGGAATAAAACAAAGGGTTTAGTGCCCCTGCAGCAAATAGTGGAGGGGGCATAAGTGTTTACATCCTCAATCCTCAGTATAGATGACATTTTGGTAAGGCTTCGTGTTCAACTCCATTACATTAATTCTACAAGTCCAGAAGTGCTCAAACTTAATATGTAGATACATTTTGTGGAGTGCTACACCAGCATATCAAAAGTAGGTCACTGTGACCTATATATTCCTCTTCCCTGTCTTTGGTTATACTTTGTGTTTTGCTCAATTTCTTTGGTTATGTATTTTCCGTTTAGCTCCATTGACATCAAAGCAAGAGCATATGTATATTTAGTTAACATTTTCTACTGATATGTCCCTCTTATCCCCCAGTGATGATAGTCCTTGTCATTGCAAAGTTTTTTGCATTTAGCTTTATTTTACCCGAGTAGATTATGTAGTAAATGTACAGTATGGCTGTCACCATGGGATCTGGAAATATCTATCACATTCCAACAACCATAGTTCTATTTATACTAAAGAATTTCCCCAGCAGCACTTTTTGATTCCCTGCTATTGTTTCGTTTTGGTCGCTTCTCTGTATGGCAGGACCTGAAAACTAAAAATAAAAATTTGACGTCCGACTAAGCTTATGTCCATTGTGCTTTGAACTCCGTTGCCATGGCTTTGTTATGCACCTGTTCTGTGACTGTCATGTGGTATGTTTAAAACTATAATTTTTTATATTCCGTACATTTAATTTTGTATTCCTGTTAGTGTTTTATTTGTGAATTCTGTTGTTTGGTTTATACTGATAGATGTGTCCCTAATATGGTTTTGACAAACATGTGAACACCAGCAATGCTTCAATCAGCCCATGGATATCTGGCCGCTAGTAATATTCCCCAAAAAATTCTATCCTTATGACTGACAATAAGCAGATGTTTTAAGTTTTGTGATGATTTGCAGCTTTCGCTTCACCTTCATCGGTGAACCATGCTAAGATAGAAGCTAATATTGTTTTTTGTGAACTCATGAAGTGTGATAAGTTTCAAGATTATTAAGAAGTTTTATAAACACTTTTGTAAGTTGATCTATTTTTTTATCGTTGATCTTTATTTTCTTAAATAATTTTTAGTTCAAATATTCATATTTTTTTTATCATATTTCAGAGTTTGTTTTTATTTGATTGTGATAGCATAATTTTGTTACTTTCTGTTGATGATCTTTTTCATAGAAAAAAATTCATAGATATACTTTGTGAGGTATAATTTCTGTCTTGTCTACAAAATCCTCACCACTGATCACTGAGCATGGCTCCTCATCTGCGATATCGGGGTACTACAGGATTGCACTTGGTCTGTCTGTCCGACTTTCTTGTTCTGGGCCTTACTACTTAATTGTTGAACATGTGTTGTGAAAGTTTGTACAGGATCATACCACGACTAGACGGTGTCACAAACCATTCTCATGTCCATATTCCCAATGTCATGTTTACAACAAGGAGGTCAAGGTCAAATTAATGTAATGCTCATCCTGGCAGTATTTTGGATGTGTTATGACTTTCAGATGGCTATAAGTTATCACAAACAACCTAAAGGTCCAAACTCGCAGATCAAGATCATAGCATGGGGTCAAACACCAAGTCATGCTCATCTGAATCAGAACAGTTAAAGTTGATAAAGATTAATACAATAATTAACTCATTCACCCCTGAAAATGCATTTAAACTCTTCCAATTCAAAGGTTGGAATAGTTCATTATGAAATGTCAGGGGTGAATGAGTTAAACAAGTTTATGAACCTATATTAATCACTATTTTAGACCAAGATTGAAGTGTCTTGGTGAAAAAGCACTATCCACTAAGCCATTTGACCAATTGCTTCTTAACTGCTGAAGAGTAATTCGGTTTTAGGATGACTAGAGAGTATGATATGTGCCACTAACTGGTTGTGCACAGTTAAGTCACAGTAAAGGGTCAAAGGTTAGATCACTATAATGCTTGCCTGCGCCGTAACTCTCGATTGACAATACAAGATATCTGAATTATTGACGGACACCGGACATGTGTTGTCACTATTCTGTGTCTCTTTGTTTGGTCTCGGGTTGTTAGCTGTGTTTTATTTCATTATCATTTTAACTATAATTTTGCTTCTCCTCAGAATGGAAAATAGGTATGCATGAAGGATTTTGCGGGTATTTTGGAAATGTTTTAGCTGTATGATAGTTATACTGTAGCACCGAAGGCACAGAGTATGAGAATGGGATAGACATAATGACTTGTGAAAGTAGATAGAAGTTAGGAAATAGCAACAGGCGAGTGGGAATGACAGACAGGGTCGGTAGGGAATCTTATCAGTCATATTTATGAGAGAGAAAAAAGACTAGAATTACACATGGAAATGCATGATCTAGCTGGATAGTATGATTTATAGTGTATTGTAACTAAGTGACAATTCGATAGTGTTACAGTACTATTGATAACTGTTCTCATTGTTTCACTAATTCTAAGAAGTTTTATTGTGCAGTCAGCCTGCATTTGTATTAAATTTTTTGTTGGAAGCTATTTTTATTAACAAGCACACATGTTCATGTATATAGACTATAGTATAGTTATATTCTTAATATTTTAATTCTGATAGATTGATGTAATGTTGCTTGTTCTTATTATATCCATCTGATTGAAGTGTATCGTGTTCTTAAGTTTCTTATCAGTTCATAATTATACTTTTTTCTTTCTTTTTTTTTTTACATCAAAGCACAGAGACTAAATTCAATGTGTGTCAAGGGAGATAACTCTACTACATTAGCATATTATACTACCATAATTATAATCTATCACTTGTATGGACATTTAGAGGTGTAACAATAAAAATCAGCACAAATACCTCATTATATTTTGATGCACATCATTAACAAACTTTTCAATCAAAATAAATGAAATACAGGTTTAATCTGAAATATGCCTTGTCTTGTACACTCAAACTTTATCTTTTGATTTTTACAGAAAATGGATCAACTTAGAGATGATAACAAGCGCTTAAAAGAGGAGAATGGTGCGTTAATCCGAGTGATAAGTAAACTGTCAAAGTAGTCTTTCATGTGACTGGTCTGGTCAGTGTTTGGCCGACCGGTCAAGACTACAGCAACTTTAACGGATGGTGCAATGTTCTTAGGGAATGCAGTGGCATTTTGCATTACAAGGAGTGTATGCATGTGTGTGTGGACGTTGATTTGGCTGGTCCTCGGCACAATATGGAGAGAATCGTTCTCTAAGGTGGAGATCGATGCATGGACGAACACTTGGATCTCGGCATGTAAGGGGTGTAATATTGACGAACAGTCCCGAGGACATCAACCCTAGCTCCTGCCTTGTCATATTCCGATACAGGAAAAGCACAGCTCCTGCAACCCAGTTTTACCACATGCTGTTGGCGGCGGTTTGACACGTGTACCTTATGTCGTTTGGGATATGCTTTCTGAGATGTATGGTGCATCTAGCTACATAGATGACACATCGGACGTTGAAACATGCAAGATTGTCATGGTGATGGTCATGTGCGTACAGTACATGTCAAGCATTTTGATATATATGAAAATATGTCAAACTGAAATGAACATGCTTGTCATAGTTGGATGATAGAAGTCACCATACATACTGAGACGTTGGGAGGTAATGTCAAACTGCAAATCAACATACTTGTCATAATTAAATGACACAGATGTTGATGAATATTTAAAATGTATCAGAAATGTTCTTACCCACGACATGTTTTATCAGAAAAATGTCATATCATCGGTCGTCATCTCTCAAACTGACTATTAATTTCAGCTTATTTTGATAGGTTTTAATTTTCTGGGTCACTTTTTACGTTTTTCTCTGTCTCTCCTTCCTCTTTGCGTGTGGTGTATAAGACGACAGTTACAGTAGGAGGGGTGGGGTTTAGCCACACTTTAACTCTCGTCAGTAGTAGGTGAAGTCTATAGGTACACATGTAACGTACCTGTTATGTTAAGCTTAGCATAAATATGTATATAGCTTTATGATAAATAAACTATAATATATCTGTATAGGAACTATATATGTAAATTAATATTGAAGCTATAAATAGAATTTATAATAACTATTTGCTATTATTATTATTATTATTATTATTGCTTGACAGGGGTAAAGTGTGTATAGGAATCACCTTTCGTTACTGTACCTGTCACACAAGTCTACATCATACCTACCACCGTGGTCCCTAATGTTATATTGGGTCAAATCTATTACATGTATTTGGAGTTTTTGGAAAAGAGAAACTGATATAGCCAAAATGGGTTACAGAGTTTGGTGTTTAAGAGAACAATTCCTTACCAAGGTATATAAATATGGTTTTCTTGTTTGTTGAATATGCCAGTATGTAAGATCTAGCACATAATGATGTATTAGCATCAAAATATTTATACACGATGGTCTGGGCACACTGT
Organism: Chlamys rubida; assembly: GCA_032359455.1. NCBI lineage: Eukaryota > Metazoa > Mollusca > Bivalvia > Pectinida > Pectinidae > Chlamys > Chlamys rubida. Next base: position 9,244 of record JAUMHH010169494.1, on the reverse strand, counting down.
TTATGGGAATGGCTCTGAATTAATGAACACTATTATAGTTAAAAGTTTTTTTAATATATTGGTTTTGAAAAAAAACTGCTGCTATTCTTATCTATATTCTGTCTAATTGTTCAGAGGGAACAAGATCCTTATTTCCTGAATGTGCATCTGCTTGTTTCATGATATGAGAACGTTTCTAATAATAAATTCAAATACAGAAAATATCCAGATAAAGAAAAGTTTGGGACATTGATATTTCTGTTTTCAGGAATGTCAATTTTGGAAACTTAAGTATGTTAGAAACAAAACTATTGTAGTGACTGTGATTTGTGTACACAGGGTAAAGGAAGATTTGATATTTTTTTCAAATTGATATCCATAAATCAATGCATGTTTACGTGTACCAGTCCTTTAGTCTCAATGTCTGTATAAATATTAGTGTTAATGTGGTCTGTTAGCTGTAACTGTTTAACACTTTTGGGGGTGAACAATTCTCTACTTCACATATGATATGGAAGAGTTTTTGTGATTGTCTGATGCACATTTCGGTTTAATGGGTTTTGCCCTTTTGTTTTTTTTCCTGTTTTAGATATGACATTGGGAACTGCTGGTACATCCTTATTTAGTGATAATGGTTTGTATTCTGGGCCGTGTTGTTTTGAAATTCACTAGTGTATTATCTAAGTGATATCAATAATTTATTTTGGCAAAAATTCAGATTTAATTTTTAAAAATCAAATTGCATAAAAATGAAGGTTTACATGTGTGTTTCCTGATGGTAATCATTGTAATACCAAGACTTTAATGAATTATAAAAATGTCAGAGGTACAAAAATAATTTTTAGAGCATTTGCCCGGAACAAGTTATCATAAAAAAATATTTCAAATTGATATCACTTTCTTATGAATGAGCAGAATGTACTTCAGCAGTTACCCAAACCTGAAAATTAGTTGCACCAGGCAGACTTATTTTAACACTCCTTATAGTGATTCATATGTTTTCCTTGATGAGAGATTTAGTTAATGAAGTTTGATATAATGGGGTCCTGAGATATAGAGGGATAATATAAGGTCACTGTAGGTCACTGTACAGTGTCTCAGAGGTCAGAGGTTACTATGGGATTATTATTGGATGCTAGTGACAAATGGACGACCTTCACTGATCAAGATTGTAGGGTTGTGAAGGTGAAGAAGAATTTAGTACAGTTTGATGGACATCCAATGTTGAATATTGAAAACTGAAAATTACACCCCTTGATTAGATTTTGTTGACCTGAACCTTTTGACCTCTGAGATGACATGTCCGTAACTGAACAGGAACAACTATACCATATATAACAATAAGATTAACGAACGCTAACCTCCATATACATATTTATGTATCGTTATGTAGCTCCAATGTCAAGCTAACTCACTTAAACATGTACATGGAAATATTAACAGGTGACCCAGATAGTTCATTGTTTGTTGCCTATTTAAGTCTTTAAAAAGTGTATGTATTCTTGTATAAGATTTCACAATGCAGTGTACAAGGAAAACGTAGATATCCTTTGTTTTGAGAGTAGTAGTCAGTTATGTATCAACTGCCTGTTAATAATGGCACTTGTTAACTCGATGTGGTCTGTACAAACACATTTGTACGACCCAGGACAGTTTTCTCTTGGGGATGCATCAGAAATAGTCACATGACCTCACTTTGACCAATCAGAGGGGAGGATCAATGAGATAGTGCTGCGTATGTCTCCTCTCTTTCCATGTTAAAATATGGTGCTAATATTCGCAAAATACATTGTACTTCTTTCATGTTTCCATGGCAACCACATGTCTATCATGATTTTGATTTTTTTAGTGTGTTCATAAGTACCTTGTAATTTTTGATTGATTGTGCTCATTACACTTGATAACTTATGTATAGACAATGCTCAGCCTTGTGAAAGGATATAATCCTGTTTGTAACATGCCATAGTCAGGTTTGTGTAAATGTAAAAAGTTCGGGAGTTTCCTGATGATTCATTGGACCGGGTTGACCCCTGACCACCGACCCCATATTACCATATTTTATTTGAACATGATGATGTGGACCCTGACATCTACTAGATTGAATCATTCCCTCCTAACTACCACATGTGTGGCATTACATCAGAAACTGAAATATGTTAATTCTATTTCCAAACCAGTTACTGGTCAAATAATTTCTCAATGCTGTTTTGCATTGTGTGTGAAAACATGTAGTAAATATGGTTTAGTAATTAAAATAAATTGTCGGTTGCCAGGCAACTAACTATTAACTGGAAACCTGAATTAAGTAAATAAAGTAGTGGCTAATTGTAATATGACAATTAAGGAAAAGAACATATTGTCGTAGTAAAGTTTCAATGGTGAAAAAATACAAATTCTTTTGTGATTTAAATACAAATAATTGTATGTGGTTCTGACTAAGCGAAACAGTGAAAAGTAGTCATCACTCAGCTATCCAGCCATCCATCATTGGGGTGTCCAAAGATTTATCAGAAGAACAAATTATATCAAGGTCTGTACAATTCCACTTCCAGTATGAGATTAAACATCTGTAGTCATTTGTACATTTTTATAAATAACCTGTACAGCTATTTAAATCATGTGAAAATTGTAAATAATAAAACCTGTAAATATATATATATATATATTGTACATACAGTCGCCTCGGGACGTGTAACTGATAGATATTAGTCTTAAACCCTAAATATGCATTATGTTTCTAGCAATGTTTGATAACAATTGTACATGTCTATATTATGAATATATATATTTTGATCTCAGATATTATGGCTTGTCAAAGCTCTATTTTCCAAATATTATATTTTGACAAATTTTACGTTTTTTGAATGCAAGTGATGGCCATGTTTTTGGTGGTGATGGCCTCTTCCTCCACTGACTGTGCCCAGCGCCCCCTACTGCCAAACCTTGCTGGGCTTCACATAAAAAGGTGTATCATTTTGGTAGTGTTTCTCTGATACAGACAACTTGCATTACAAGTTTCATGTGGCGTTGTACTGTCATATGTGGCGGTATAATGTCCCAGTTTTGTCTGTAACAGACAGACACTTGTACATTTCTGCAGGTTGTAATCTTTATTAACCAAAACCCCATGAAAGTTGGTATAGTCCTGTCTTGTACTGAATTTGGTACTTGACTCTTGACCGTAAGCATCAGTTTTGCAACTGCAAAGGTCCAATCTGGTCTGGGTCTTTGATTCACTTTTTGTGATCTTTGACCTTTGATGACATTTGACCTTTGCAGATCTGCCTCCTTAGGTGACATGTTGGACCTAACGCCTGCTTACAATGTTGAAAGCTAAGTCACCATGGTAACAAGATGGACTACACACAACTTACATATATCGTTACCATTGATTGTTAAAGCACCAGATCCTTGAGCTGATATGACCTTTGACCTTGTCTTCAGGGGCCTGGGTCACTGACAGAACTGTCTGTCAGTGACCTTTGACCTTCACGACCAGGCCTCTGTGCCGCTCTGGGTGACATGTTGGATCCGGAGTCTGCTCACAGGATAGGTGACCTTTGACCTCTGGCCGTTTTAACCCCTCAAGATCCCTGACGTTGATTGTTGTTGTTTATTTTCTATTGTTAATTGTTGCCATTTTATTGTTGATACTTTTGCATGCAGGGTTTATGACCAAGTCTACACTGTCATTCCCTATGCAACTGTACAATATTATATATTTATTGCTTGTTGGTTAACGTTTTTGGGGGCTTTTCCCTGCCTTTATTGTTTGTGTTGACAACTGTTCGACATAACGGACACCTACCACCATCGCTTACTGGCTCATTTTAGAGCTTTTCGCTGCGGATGCATAGTGGTGTTTTCGTCTTGGATGGAAGAATGGTAGATGTATTACTATGTCGAATAGGTGTGGTAGTCACTTGTTTTGTGTACAGGCATCTGGTGTGGTAGCACAGCAACGCAACTGAGTATCCGTGGCAACCAGCTGTTGGCTGAATTGAACAACCGATATCAGGTTGTCTTGGATTCTTCAGAAACATCTGTTCTTGTTCCTTCTCAGCAGAACCAGGTGTGTTGGCTGTTGTTTGGTGTTGTACATTATGGCGCCCCTGTTGTCTGTCTTGGTGACGGAGGACGGGGGAGGGCTGTCCTTCGGTGACATGTTGGACCCAAGGTTTGTACAACACTGACGGCTGTGCTATTTAAGATAATGTCTGTTTGGTCAGACTGACCTTAAGTTTGCTATCGCTTGTTGTCTGTGCTAGGTTTACCGTAGTATTCAGGGTAGATAGCTTATGTAGCAAGGTCAGTCTCTCTACCTTATTTCTTTTCTTCTGTTTTCTTCCTCAATTTTTCCTTCCTTTTTCCATCTTTTATTGAAAATTGACAATCTTGAATCTGAAGATATTTTTATGCTGGATATTTGAAAATTGTGATGTCTAAATTTTTTTTAAATTCTAAATTTTCTCAAGTATTTTTTTTTTTATTATTAAATATGAATAGATGGTATAAACTATCACTGGGTATCTCTGGTAAGAATGCTGATATCACAGCCTTCGTTGTCCACCAACTGTCAGTCTACTCCACCACAGGGGAGCTAACTCTGGTCGTGGAGTTCTGACTGGTAGTGGACGATGTTGGTGTATGTGTTCCACAGTGACATGCTGGACTCTGGACATGCATCCTTACTACAGCTATTCCTCAATACTTAAAGAATGTGTTGTTGATAGTTATCTATTTATTTGGTCGAACTAAAAACAGTATTAGAAAATTTAAAGAATTTTCTTCCTTTCCTTTCTGAACGTGGTGGAAGTAATCTCATATTCTAGCTTTCTGTAAATTCCTAGAACACTTTGTTTTAGTTATTTGTGCAGGAATACAATTTTTGTAAAGATATTTTTCGCATACTAGTCAAACTGTGATCCACACTCCATGGATGTATTTATAGGATGAAGAAGGTAATATAGGGAGGCTGTATTTCCAGGACATGAAGGGTCTCACTTAAGCATTCCAGCTGTGACAGGTACAGACCAGTGTCGTACATATCTGCTGTCTCCCCTCCCAGATATAGCCAATTAGAAAAAACGGTGGATCTTAAACTACATTGATTCCCATGTTTCAGGATAAAAAGGATTTGATACTAATAGAAAATAGTATTTATAGACAATTGTGGATTTCATTGATAATGAAGTATTCTTAACCCTTTCACCCCTTTGTAACTTTAGTAGACTCTACCATGCATTGATATGGAGGAGTCCATTATGGTCTACAGTGGTGAAAGGGTTAAAGTGACCCATCTAAAAGGCTGAAGAAGTTTATTTATATGATCTAAAACTATAATATTATATATGGTATTCGTAACACTGAAGAAACAAGCATATTTTGTTTGACAGATTAAAAAAATCAAATTAATATACAGAATAAGAGTGGAGATTAACTGCTGAACTATTTCGTATAATTTTTGTAAATCCGGATTGAAGGGAGACAACCCATAATTTGTGTAAATCCGGATTGAAGGGAGACAACCCAAAATTAACAGGAATATGGCTATGGATTGACATTAACTGGTGCACAGCTTGTAGATAATGTGTGTAAAGTTAGAACTGATTTTTATATACAATGTAACATGTGTCGAGTAATACAGTGTAACATGTTATGTTCTAAATGAACGCAATGTTATATTACCTAGGATGTAAGTAAGAGTGTGGCTCGCGTACGGGTCAGTTTCCAAACATCAGAATTTCAGCATTTACAGAGTTTTACGGGGGTTGTTTTACATGGTGGCTTGTGCCTAAAACAGTATTATATATGATTTTGTTTTGCCCTTTTTCTTTCCCTTAAAGTATGTTTACACACATTGTGCTATATAATATATCTAGCACGGCCAGTGCTGTATGTAGGTCACGATGACCTTTGACCTAAATCAAACGCATAGGAACTAACTCTTTTGGAGCGAAAAACTATGCCATATAAATTGCCAAATTTGTGATAGTTCGGAGACAATAAGCCAACATCAAAGGTGTCTTTCAATGAGAAATTAGAGTAAGCTCCTGGTACTGATGGAGCAAGGACTGATGATGCTTTGGGTGTCGCAAGGACAAACTTACAGTGTGCAGCAGGCTTAGACACCTGAGGCTACACAATGTTCAATTATGCATGTAGATAAAAATTTAGCAAATTTTCTAGAACTTAGTTTATATATTATTAATGTGGTTGCTATGGAAACATATTACGCTTAAAACTACCTTCGTGCATTTACATTTTGTACATACCTACTTATTATGTGCGAAAGAAAGTGGCTAAGATTGGAATGTTTACCTCCTATGGATATCTGGTCATGTGATAGGTCATGTGATGATGCATCGCCCAAGGAAATGTTTTGTATGCTGCAAGTGCCAGTCTACTTCCTTTGCATGTTGTGAAATATAGAAATTGTAATCAATTCTGTATTGTAATGATTCCTGACTATTTGTGTAGGAAAATAGCTGTGAAACTACTTAATAAAAATAATTTAAATTCAAAGGAGTCCTTGTTGTCTTTAGTCTGGCTTTTGCTATAGTTTAGATGTACACTGTACGTCTGCCATCAACATAATTAACACACATAATATATTGACAAGGCATTTATAATAATCTATATCTATAGATAAGTGTGAATTGACATATTTTCATTTTACATTATTTTACCACTGACATAATCTGTTATTATATTCAAAACATTTTCATGACAAAGTTTTAATTAACTTCTGAAAATTGAAAGGTTAGATGAAGGTTAATAAGCCACCAAATAAAGTGAGCGGCAAAATAATGATTTATGCAAAATTGAGACAGACCGCCAATTTGTTAAGGTATGTATCCCTTTTGAGTTTGGAGATACCAGACTTGAGATCATATGATCAATGCAATATGTCTTTTACTGTAGCACAAGGAACCAAAATATATTCAATTCAGCATTGTTTTCCTGTTCACTTTCCTTTTTGGACAGCACGGCCACCGTCCATACAATAATTGTATATTGTAAATAAAGGGGAATAACTCTTAAAACCCCACATACCGGGTAAGGACGTATCGTACACTAGGACCTGAGAATTTGTTACAGCTGTATTTGACTAAGGTGTTGAGAGTTATTTTAAACGTTTTAGGACTTAAGATCAATTTTTTGGTAAAAATGCCACCCCAATGATGATAAAATTCTTAAAATATCCTCTAATAAAGGAGTTATGTTACATTTTGATAGATCATGACATTTAACCTCAACTTTGAAGTGAAGGTCTGATAACACCTATGACACATTACCAGAGACATATAAAGCCATAAAGTAGTATATACGTCTCTGGCAATCCTTTTTATCAAAACGTCTCTTTCTATGAGATCTATAAATAAATGAGTCGTTTTTCACCAATCTTGGACGAGTTGCTTTGTAGAGTGAGGGTACACGCTTGCATTGAAGAAAAAAACCTCTCAGAATATGCTGGCGTACAGAGGAAACTCGGGCTCACCAGACATCTATCTGTCAAAATGTCCAATTGTGGTGTCAGGGTCAGAGGAAACTCGGGCTAGCAATATAGTAGATAAGAAAACACATTACTTTACATGCTGGTTTGAAGGAATATATAGAATCAGCAGGTGATGTGTATTTTGTGTATTGTGCTGGAATTTAAAGCCCGATGTTCGTTAATGTTTCACTCCACATTTCCTCATCTTATCCTGTTTTCCACACTACATGTAACATATATGTTGGCAAATTCTCAATCTGATTAGAATACAAATGTTAATTTATCGCATTCGGCATTCAGATGTAGTGCATAATGAACATTTGTATTTTAATCAGATTGGCAATTTCTTGAAAACAATATGTAATCGACGTGTTTGCGTAATTTTTGGCCGAACGATTTGGCCGTGATCCAGGACCAACGTGAACAAACTGATAATTTGGCTACATACGATATATAATTGTATTGATAATAAACTCATTTAAAAATAGATCATATTCTGTTAATCAACAAGAATACAATGATATATTATTAGAAAAGCTTTATGGTTAAAATACCACATGAGTTCGAATTCCCTACCCTAGGTGGCAGCACCCCATCTCGTTAACCAAGCTTCCTTGTATAACTTGATCAAGTTGGCTTAGGGCTGTCCTGAGTGGTCAGTCCGCTAATTACATGCAGACATGATATAACGTTATTGGGTATAAGTTTGTTAAGTAGACGGGTACGTACCTGACGTGTCCCGCCATCCCACCGTAATATAGGCCACCAAGTCGTGCTATTTCCATTTTCAAATGTCGGTGAAGAGTCCCACATCGTCAACAACGATGTGAAGGACGAGTTGGAAATGTGATAACGTGACATAAGAACCACCACTCTGATAACGACAGGGGGTTTGACACGAAGTTAAAAACAGTTTCGTGTGATGTTTTAGCTAGAAATCAAAAGTTGAAACTTTGTGTGTAAAAACACTATTGGATTCATATTTCTCCAGTGTGAATCAACTTTTGAAAGTGTAGTTAAATACTGCGGAAGTTATTCGGTCAGAGTGAAAGCTATATTGACGTTTCATGTTATAATGGAGGAGAGTCCAAATCAGATGGCGAGGGAGATGATTAGAGTAGGACCAGAAATACGTCACCAAACACTTGATGACGTCATGAGCAATCCTACTTACGACTGGAATGATATTTCGTCTAAGGTAAGTATCGTCTAGTCATAGGTTTCCGCGCGTTACATATTTCAGCGCAGCCATTTAATCAAGCTATATCTCGTTACTACGTGACCTGCCGGACACTACACAAGGATATGTTAGACGTTTGGCCATCGTCTGTAAAGTTACTCTAAACTGACACAAAAATCACCGGAAGTTCGTCCAGAAAACATTTAGCATTAATCATTGATTAAAAAGCACGCATAAATATGAAGTTTTGCTTAAAACACTTTTTATCTTGCTCAAAATGAACCCATACCTGAAAAAAAACAGTGATAGATTTCATTCATGAACGGGTCTTTTTTGTAGTCTGACAAACGTACAAAAATGTCGTATGTAAATGAGGCAATTTATCCTCGCCGATTGTTTTTCCAATTCCAAGAGCGAAAGAGACATTCTTATATCGACAGGGGGGGACCCAGGAATTAATTTTGGGTGTTGCCCAAAATTTAAAACTCAGAAAAAGACTCAAAAAAACTAATAAATTATAATTGTCATGTCGGTTGTACATGTATACTACTTTCTGGCACCAAAAAATATATAGAACTTCATTATTT
>JAUMHH010169483.1:0-16401 GCA_032359455.1 Chlamys rubida | reverse complement strand
CCCCTGATGATCTTTCTTTCCATGCAGAGTAAATGACTGTAGTACCTCTGAGTCTGGAGAAGAAGATTTTTGAAATAATATTCAATATGACCAAAGGAAAATATGCATAGTTCCAAAAGCGGAGACCACACGATAACACACCACATTTGTGTACAGTAAACATTGTCAGCCTCAGTAGCACCTCACTGGTCTGGACAGCGACACTTTGAGTTCTGAAGTTAATTACTCTGTTCCGAGACAGAAGTAAGGGGTATCAGAATTAACATAAAGTTCAACTATCTTTGAAACCCAATTTATCTTATGATAAGTTTTGCCTGCATCACGTTTTCTTTTCAAGAACTACTGCTTAGGAAATTCAGCATCTGATATGAAATTATATGTAGCTTCCATTATCTTTTTATTTCTACATTTACACATAATGAAAACTTATTCAAAACACATTCATTGTTTAACCCAAATTTTGTAAACAACAACACCATATCAACTGATTTGTGACTTACAGCATGAACATATGTACATCATTTATAATGAAAAATAAAAACAAAATCGAAAAAAAGGCAAAACAAATAAACAAAACAAAATGAAATCTGACCACATTTATACTTATTATACATGTATTCCATAATATTTTCCCCCGATTGTTTCCTGTATCTACAATATATTTTGTATACCAGTTTGTCTAGCACAACCAGTGAAATGTTTATGGATGATGTTTTGATGACTTTGGCACGATATTTAAGCTGACAGCACAAGTTAAAAAGCTTTCAATTGAAATTTGAAAAAAAAAAAAAAAAAAAAATTCTGGTTTTGAAATCTTCCCCAGTGACAATCTATTCTGACTGTCATATCTAAAGAAGCGCCGACATTCGGAAGAGATGGGGAAGATATCAAAACCAGATTTTATTTTAATCTCAATTGAAAACTTTGGGAACTTGCACTGTCAGCTTTAAGGATATCTTCTCTGTCACCTTCGTCAGATATTTTTTTCTGATGAGGTGATTGGGTGCATTATACTGCATATCATACTTAAGTCATAGGAACAACCCAGATAAAAACATTTTATTTGTCCTTCTTTGAGTTCCCACTTACCCCTTTTTCAGTACAAATTTATGTAGAAATTTAATACTTCCCCAACAACTATTTATGTACTAAATACAAATTTGCGTAGAAGTAGTGATTATTAAGCTTTTGTAAACAAGTTATTTGATCAGGAATCAGTACATAGCATGTTTTGTAGAAACAACATTGATTTATACATCTATAACTTAAGCTTACATTTAAATCATTGAACTAAACTACAGTAAACAAGCACCATATTTAACTGATAAACAAATAAAACAAAAACCTGTCCCATTTGATGGGCCCACAAACATTTATATTCACCTTCAAACTGAAGACCGTAAACCAGGAACATTTTTGTGCACCTTAACATTGATATCTTTAAAAGGCTCTTGAAGGGTATCCAAGCACGCCAGTCTGTGAAGAACGCCAGGGACTCGTAGAATCAATCCAACGACATATTGAAACCTGGCTATCTATGTGTTATTTCAGTGATCTACATGACGAGTCACTAGGGTTTAGGTACTATCTCGACAGATTTGGGTATAACATGATTTACTTTCATTGGAATTAGCTTTGTCAAACATAAATGCGCTATGCCATACACTTCAAGTTTTATCACAAATTGAACGGAACACGAAAAAAAAATGAAAATAACAAAAATAAAATAATACAATCTAAATAAATAATACTGATTTGGATAAATGTTGAAAAATAAGAAAATGAAAACTGATGATAATTAATGAGCAAATGAAGAATTTTTTAAATTCTGGAATGGCAATATTTCTTAATTAAGAAAGTATATGTTTTGACTTATATTTGTTTGGGTTATACAACACATTTAAGGATCCCTGTACCACTGCCAAAAACTGGCAATAAGTTTTGGAAACTTTTTTTCCAACATGAATATGTTTTGATAAATCATTCTAAAAAGAAAACCACACCTTATGGGACTTTCATGAAAAGTAATAAAGATAAAGAAACAAAGTATAATCAACAATACTGTTTCCAGTGTGAAAATTCAGCGAGACTAGACCAGGTTTCGAACCCTGGACTTCGGATTGTTATGCTATAGCTCTATCCAAATTAGCTACCTTGTCATCGGAAATGTGCTGGGCCAATTGTTCTACAGTTATATCCAAATGGAAGTTAAGGGGAGGCAACTGTATATAGGGAAAACCACAGTGCAGTGGGACAGGTATCCTTACGGAAGTTAAGGGGAGGCAACTGTATATAGGGAAACCCACAGTGCAGTGGGACAGGTATCCTTACGGAAGTTAAGGGGAGGCAACTGTATATAGGGAAAACCACGGTGCAGTGGGACAGGAATCCTTAATATATATTCTTATTATAGTTTGATAATCTTACATATACAAAGTGAACAAATGTCAATATTTATAAAAACATGAAATAATGTAAAAAAAAAAAACGAACCTCCAAAATCCTTACATTTACTCAAAACCGATATCTCTTCAAACAGCTGTGTGCTATATGATATGATCACCATAAAAAATAAGCTAGTGTCTCGTTCAGATTTGACAAATTAGTTTCACGCAAATATTACAGGTGAGATTGAGCTTTGTAAGTCTGAGATTCTAATGCTGAATGCCACATTTTGGTAAATATCATTTAGTTTTTTGACAAAAGACACATGAAACTTAAAAGAAAATTTGTCTAGGAGCTACCAAAAGACATGTCTAGATTTTTTCATGAAATTTATATTGTTACTTAATAATACATGTGTGCAAGATTTAGTTGTTTGTTCGTCAGCAACAAGGTGCCAGTACATAGCCTATGGCAATAAAAATACACAGATTCATTTAAAGGATGACAAGGGCATGATACAGTTATTTTACACTTAGTCATAGAATTCAGATATTTGCCATATTCAAATGTAGTAACATGCAAATTAAGTACAAATGCACAAATGCTGTGTATGCAGTAACATGGTCCATTTAATTAATAGACACAACTTTGGTACATATAAATGCATTATTATTTTTTACCCCAAAAATGTCATTATGAACTAAATTGGGAGAGTTCAAATGAGTTTTCAGGGGTAAATGAATTAAGTAATCTTTTTCTAACACTTAAAGTATATTTGAACAAATAGATATGCTTGACGGTAAACGTCACTTTGTCACTTATTTGACAAGTAGATGATTTTCAGAAATGGGATCACTTTGGAATAGGTTTATTTTGGCTTGAATGCTTTTAATACTACATATTTAACTGTTATTGTTTAATTCATGATTATAATGAATATATAGAGCAAAGCATATGATCTAAATTTGAACACCATCAACTTGAATGTAGTATATTGGTCTAACGTGTTATGCCGACTTTAATTTGAAAATGTTATCAACTATATACGGTTTCAGAATTTCTTTTGATAAACTCCAGATGTTTCTATATAACTACTTACTCAGAAATAAACAGGAATTAAATGACGTAGGGAAATGATTTCTGGAATTAAATCATGTTTACCTAAAAAGTGACCTATAACATAAGGGGACAAAATCCTGATGTTATTTTCTGTAACAAATTATGCATTTGGCAACACATTTACATCCGGTCTACTAATCCTGAACATTAAGTACAGTACCTTCAGAGAAAATCACAACTATTTGGTTTCCTCTATATTCATAATCAATAAATATAGCTTTTGAACTCTTACCTGTAAAATTCAACATATGAATACCGTTTCTATAAATAAATATACTTCATACATCAAAAGTTCCCTTTAACTGTCAGATGCATTCTTAATACCAAAGACAACGTTTGACAATGATCGGTAAAACTATCACTTCACCAATAACCTGTCATCAAAATGTTATCCTTGTTATTCTATGCTTAGTACATTGTGTTGTCTTTATCATTTCTTAAGTAAAATAACTGAGATAGCGACACAGGGTTAGACACTAACTATATATATCTATGAATGCTAGCTTTGACCTAGCATCACATGACCAGTTGAACAGATAATTTAATTGCTAGTCCTACACCAAATAACTAGTTTAATATTTCTTTACGGAAACATCGTCATCAAGAAACATAGTTATTTATATAAAAATTGACTGTGAGAGTAGGGAACACATGAAGCTACTGCCATAAAAATATGAAAAAAATTGACAATTAGCATCTGATGTATCTATCTTGTAATCCTTTCACCCCTATGTAACTTCAGTAGACTCTACCATGTATTGATCTAGATGAGTCCATTACTGTCTGTAGTGGTGAAAGGGTTAAGCAGTTTTCTAAACGGTACATTCTTATTTTATAATCTATCTATCAAATGATAACATGTGACTTTATGTTTTTTAAACAAGTCCAAAGGACCAGTTAGGTTAAGTGATTCACTAGTTCTTGCTGAAATCTACTAGTCTCAGACTGTATACTCCATGGGTTACGCTCACTTTCGCTCTCTGCACCCCTGGAATATGTCATAGCAAAATTTAAGGGACGCGGCTAGCTATTTGATTGGTGTCAGGTAAAAAATCCTGACCAATCACTAGGCTGATACCTGTCCTTTGCGGATTACAGAGGAGCGACGCCCAACTTCAAAGGCAGTAAGTTTTACCGTTACGTGACAGCGAGATTTTAATGTTGTACATAAAAGGATCAAACTAGTCGTCTCGTCTCATCCACAAGGTGCTGCACACTGAGCCATCAATTTTGATATGACATATTCCAGGGGTGCAGAGAGCAAAAGTGAGCGTAACCCCTGGATGTCGAGGATGAGAGGACTAGTGTTGGAGTCGAACCCTGTTAAATCTTTCATCAGCATATGACAATTATAAAAACAACCAAACATACCCTTAAACTTAAAGCCATGCAAACACATGAAACAACTTCATCAGGATATCATTTGATTTGAATAATATAATTTTCCGTTTTCCATTCGCTGGGAGCATCATTCTTGTATCTAATCTTCTTCCAGGTATTCTACGTAGTACTGTGGGTCTTTGAGATAGTCCTTAATCTGTGTTGGAATAGGCAGTTTGTCTATGTGGTCTCGACGAACTTTCTGTAGGATTTGAAATCGACACATGTGCTGAAGGGACTGCATTTGTTTGTAACGCGAGATTGGATGTAACAAGTGTACAGGCATTGGAGGTGACCCGGGGCCAGATGGGCGGATAAAATACAAGAACTGGCCATTACGCGAGTTCTTCACACACTGCTCGATGAATTCACGGATGGTGGCCTTTCCGTGAGAATCAGGCTGGGACCAGAAGCTGAACTTCCCTGCTTGGAGAAAAAAGAAGAAGATAAAAGTCTTTCTGTGTAAGAAGTTATCGAGAAAAAAATCAATACTGCTATCAACAGCTTAACTTGAGTGACAAAACATTCAGCTGCATAATTTATGCTGATTTTTGCTGAAAAATAAATGGAGTATTTCAATTATGTGAAGTGATTTTAAGTACTGTTCATTAATTTTAGGTACTGTTCAAATAAAGTTTGGTACTGTTCAATTAAAGTTCGGTACTGTTCAATTAAAGTTAGGTACTGTTGAATTCAATTAAAAGCTACCTTTGTGATGTTCAATACGTGTGTGATGGACCCGCCCCTGCATGTTGAAGGAGAGACTGAGGATGTAGCGGTCATCGGAACTGTCCCTCACCAGGAAAGAGCCGTCCGGTTTGTTCATCAGTTTGATCTCTGCTTCATCCCAACTCAGCGGCCCCCAATACCAACCACACTGCATGTCACAAATAATAGACAGGTCATAAATCACACAGACAACACATAGACAAATACCACTGTTAATAACGTGGAAAGCTGGAAGTCAGAATCCATATGAAATGATTTTCTGGCAGAGCTTAAATACAAACAATTGTTTAAAATAATATAATTCAGGATTAACACACACATTTCTAGTTAACCCTTTCACCACTGTAGACCATAATGGACTCATCCAGATCAATGCAGGGTAGAGTCTACAAAAGTTACATAGGGTTGAAAGGGTTAATAGAAAATACCAAATTTCAAATCCTAAGCACATGTGCTTGTCTGGAATCTCAATTTTTCTTTAAATCTTTATTCAGAAATGGATTAGGAAAACACACGGTGAATTGAATTGATTTTAGAGTTCATTAATATACAGTTATGAATAACAAAATAAATTGGGATATTTCGGGAGGCTGCCAAACAGAAGCTGTACAATGCAATGACAGAGACAATGTGAATCACCCACCAAAAATATCTCCAAAAATTATCAAGGCTAGCTAGGTTGGAGTGGGACTTATTTCATGCCGAGCAAGAGAAAATGTTCATTGTGAAAAAATATAGTAGAGGAACGAGGGACTAGTAAAATGTTTGAAGTCTGTGCGTGGGTACATACTTGGAGTATTCTCCCTTCTTTATAGAAGTAACAAGAAGGAGTTTTCGGGCTTACAGTAACTTCCTCAAACTAACACATTTTTCAGAAGCTTTACGATCAATAAATTGGACAATTATTTTGATGTTGTACAGTTTGAATTCCCGAATGGCAACATTGATGAAATAAAGTGTAGGCTTTAATTTGCCAGCTCTCCCTACTTTGACTGGCCATGGAGACTCCTGATTTTGGACCCTTTAATTTAGTATTTTCAACCATGAATTATTTCTATGTTTTAAGATCTAATGATTTCATCTGAAAGATCAATTCATAATACAGGTATGTCATTTTAACGGGTTATTTTGTCTCTAGGGGGTATATACAGCACTGTACACATTTGATTGATGTTTTAATTTGAGCAGGCAGAATCTCCCCCATGGAATTTTTAAAAAGTTGGCAAGTAATATGAAGTATATACATGTATATATATGCTGTTTTCTATTTATTATATCTGTTTTCAAACATTCAAATTTTGAACAACTATAATTCCGGACGCTCTCTATACCAGAAAAATGTCCGGTCACAATCTCTGACAGGAATATCATAATATAATTTAATGTGTTGGTTTTCTTAACCTTAAAATATAAATTGTACAAACACAGTAGGCTATATACTTACATCTTTAAGTTGGCGCATGCTTTCCATGAAGTCTCGTTGGCTTGCTGAAATGATACATTTAAATACCCAAGATATCAAATACAAATTTACAAATACAAAATTAAATATTTCCTAGGATATCAAATACAAATTTACAAATACAAAACATTTCTCTATCTTAAACTGTAAAATATTTTCAAAGGAAAACAATCGGTGTCATTTGAATATATTATAAGTAATATATAAATTAAGATACAGTTGCCTATTGATTACCAGCTGGTACTCATAATAAATGTATTTGCATGCTCCTTTTCCATTAACTTTGAATTTCATCTTCAAATATTATTTTTTTTAAATATGATTGAATTTGATTCCTTACCTTCCTCTGGATTAGTCCTTGGGATTAAAGCTGGAGGTCGCGAGTCAAGACGCTTCATAAAGTCTTCATCCCGTCTATTCTGAAAAGACGACACTTCTACAGAGTATGGTCTGCGCGGTCGTGCTCCATGATTATTGATGTAAGCAGGGTGCATTACCGGATGTCTGTGACGTCGAACGTTCACATTTGAGTCCAAATCTTGCTGATCATCATCGTCAACCGTTTCGTAAACATTGCTGCATTGCCGTGTTGAAGGAAGAAGTGCGTGGTCCCGGGTTGAACTGGAGCTGCGTAATTCTGTCGTGTAGTCCTGTGGTGGGGACTGCCAAAGCGATGGTGAAGGAGTATGAAAATGAGATTGATGTTCACGTTCGCCCTCGTAGTGAGATTTTGATCTTTTGAGTTCGTTAACACTCATGTGAATGGGTTCAGTTTCCACCCACTGCTCCTCGGACATACCTAGTTCAGAAAGAGACATGTGAACAGGCTCGGTGTCCTGGTAGTAATAGTCTGGAAGACGAGCAGTCGGACTCAGGGTTGATGCTGAAGAAACTATATCATCACTTGGATCAGAAATGGATTCTGTTTCCAGTTCAGCAGAGTCGGTCTTGAGCGTTTCTGATACGTCTGATGGCGGGTCATAGTCCTGTGAAATGTTCATACCTTGAATGCCCTCCAGAATTTGGTTGTTTGAATCACATTGAACACTTACACTTCCAGCCATAGACATGGTCATTTCATCTGCAAACGAATCACTCTGAACATCCATGCTTTCTAGCACGGCATCAGCATCATCTTCATATGACACAACGTGCCGTTCAATGGATTTCTCACTCAAACAATCGGTGCTGCCACCTAGACTGTCAATAGATGGCTCAGTGCTGCCATCTAGACTAGACTCAAAATCCCTCTCACAGAGTGACTGATCGACACTATTATTTTCCAGACCTAGAGTCGACCTGAGACAAGAGGTTGCCGACTGCTCAGGGCACTCCCTCCCTTTGCTGGGTGTTTGTGAATGAGTATCGTTTGATATTCTAGCATTCCTTTGATCTTTAATAGTACTATCAGCACACACAGGTTTATTGTTGATGATATGTATGTTAGATTGATTTTGATTAGTAGCATCTAGCACTGTATTTTGTAAATCTGTTTTAACACTTTGAGAATATATGCCTGCCCCTCCACTGTTTCTAGTCTCTTCACCACCGATCCTTTGCTCTCCTATGCTGTTTCTATGCTCCCTGACACTGTCTATATGCTCCCCGACACTGTTTCTATGCTCCACGACACTGTCTCTTTGCTGGCCCCAGCAGTTTTCCGCACTATTAACTGTCCTGTCACTACTGCTTGACTGCACTGATGACATGTGATCTGATAATAACACAGTATTTGCTGTTGTGTTTTCAGAGGCAAGCTTTTCCAGACTAGCACTTTGGCAAACTGTCATTTCTTTATAAGAAATTCTAGAACCTGATGAATTTCTTTTTTGAAGAGGCTGATGATCATTTTGGCTGCTATTTTGATGAATTATCTCCCTTTCGTCCGTGTGTGGAATTACCTCCCCTTGAACCTTGTATGATGCAACAGCTGTGTCTTCTGACCGTCTTAATATGGCACTTGTTATATTCCTCCTCTGTCCTTTTGAATCACTGATAACATCCCAAGGATTCTGATACAAGTCATCACTTACCTCCCTTTGTGAAATATGTTCCCTTAAATTATCTATTATCTCCCCTTTCTTCTGCAATTCAAATTGCACGTTTTCACTGTCAGTCACAGATTTGGCACTTTCTGGTGCTATTGTTCTAACATCTCCTGTGAGAATTACTCGTTCATCGTTTTCAAATCGGATTGCTGGTGATGGTTGTTTAGATGTATTGTGACAATACTTGTCAATGTCTGTTCTATCGCCATGGATACTGGTATCACATGACCTCAAAAGATCATCATCCTCCGACAGCCAGAAACCAGAATCTTGACCGAAGGTGTCAGCTGATTGATTCAAAACTCGGGAAGAGACAGAATCTGTTATGGCGCTATCTGTGAGACCTCTGTGGTCTGAATACATGCTGTTTTCTGCCATTGCACAAGTAGATTCGTTCGATTGGGACTCATTAACACTAGAACTATAACTAGAGTCCACCGAAATTGTATTGACATGTTTATCCTGTGAGTTTTGTCTCTTATTTTGTTGATTTAAATACAAACTATACTTACGTTCCGGAATCGGAGGCACAGACTCCTCTTCCAGTTCTTTGTGTTCAATTTGATTATCACCCGTACTTGATCTTTTACCATCTGTATCAAAACTTGTGTTCCCTTCATCAGAATCATTACTTGAAGTTCTATTTGACACATGTCCTGATAACCTCAGTTTTGCCTCGTTTTCCTCCCTTTGAGATTTTTTCCGCATCAATATTTGTGGATTAGCATACAGTTCACTCACTTCATGATCTGGTAGATATGTGTCCGAGTTGTAGACCCCTTCTGACCCCCTGGGACAGAGTAAATCCTGTGACCTCCCTGGACTCATATCATAGGTGTTACCCGGACAACTGTTCATCCTCATCGACGGTAGGTTTGAGGGATTAAGGAAGTTATCGTGATGTGTATAACCTACAGAATTCACACTCTGATAAGCACTGATGTCCGTGTCACTAACAACTGAGAGAGATTCACGTGTCACGATGTCCGACGTTCTCATACTGGACGAAGTGTCCGACACTAGCGGACTCCCAAGACCACTGTCCAGCATTCCGCAGAATTCGCCAGGGTGTGACATTTGAGGGTGACCAGTGGACTGTGACCGTCGATGTTGAGGACCTTTCGGTCGTTGGCACACAAGTTCTGTCTCAGGCAGGCAAGCACTACCGTTCATTTTCTGCGGCTGATTAAACTGCATTTGCATCTTTCTACGAACTTCATCCAGAGTCTCATAGCCGGGATCCATTTCATCAAAAACATCACCTGCAATGCCCCCACCGTCACTTTCAAGGTCAATAACGCTGGTGTCAGACGCTACATACTCATTTGGTATGTTCACTTCTGTATCTAAACAATTTCTTTGTACAGCACTATTGGGATCATACAGCATATCAGACCTTGTTTTCCGTTCATCCTTCTTGTGGCCACCCCGGAACTGTGGGGGTCTTTCAGTGCGCCTGTCTGAGTGAGTTCTCACTACATCTGCAGGTCCAGGCCCCCTTGCTGCTGATCCTTCTTCTTGCAACCTCTGACCTGCAAGATTCTCTTGGCACTGCTGGAAGCGAACTCCTTGGACAGCAGCTTGATTTTCAGGTTGAAGTTCATACCCTTTGCTTTTGAGCCTGAATCGGCGCTTCAGTCTACCTAAAAAGCCACCACTAAAGGAATGAGACGACAGCTTCTGCTGAGCTTTACCATGTGATCCGGAAGAAGGTGGCACCATCCCTGCAGGCAATGTAGCGGACTTCTTTTGACTGTCCATCCTTCAGTTGCCTGGAACTAGTTTGTTAAAGATGGATAGTCTCCCTTGATAGGATGAAAATTATCTCCCTTGTATAGGGAGACCCATGCCCAGGCATGATGCTTTCCTTTATTCTTTGGAGCCATGGATGGAAAATTCTTCTTCTTTGTGTCCAAATTCAGGTTTGATCTGTCATGTCTGTAATAAAAAGAAAATTGATCAGTTATTATCAAGGTATTTAATGCCTATGAAAAACATATATTACTGTATACTGAAAAAACCCCCATATATATTTGATTATTGAAGGATAAGCTACTAAATGTTACTTTAATGTGAATATAAACTTAAAATTAACATTCCAAAATAAGATAAATACTGTGACAGGAGAGAAAAAAAAGCACGACCAGACCAAGGTTCAAACCCCGGGCCCTCCGAACTCAAGACAGGCGTTCTACCAATTGAGCTTCCTGGTCGCCGACAATCGACATAGTCCAGTTCGGCAACAATACATTATTCCACTTTTGTTACTTTTGGCACTCCATCTAAGAATAATATTCGTGGAATGTGGACTAAGCCAATATTGATCAACAATACAGCTACAGGCACTGGATGTCAGGCTAATGAACACAAATGCAAGGCCGGTTAAGGCCCTGTGTCAACTTATGCATGCCTTGTAGTCCATAGTAATTTCTAAGAGTTTTATAATTATAAGCTGTTGACTTGCAACTTACAATTTGACAGTAATTTTGATGAGTTCTACAGCATGGGTGTTCAATTTAACATTAAACATGGAAGTACAATCACAACACAGGCCTACTTTCAAAAGCATGATCCTCATGATCATGGCAAATCCAGCCAGCAGCTATAATATGTTAATCTTCTTATAAAGGGTGTCATGTCATTTCGCCCTAATTCCTGTTCGCCCTGGGTTGTTTCACACTAGGGTTTTTTAAAATATATTTTGAAGGTGAAACTTGCTTAGTCCTTTTAAGTTGTGTATGGCTAGAATACAGTTTCATTTGAAGTTTTCCTTAGTCTCCTTTGGGGATTTTTGTCATTAGACTCGTTAGATTCTTACTGTAAACCAGATCTGCTCATGTACATACAATGTCGCATATACCTGCATTAGGGCTGTAACGATACACTGCAGTGCACCGAAAACCGCGCTAAATTGCTTCTGTTCGGTGTACGGTTTTTGGTATTACCCGACTTCTGGAATTTAATCATACATGTGTATTGTGTAAAGTAAAATTTGATTGGCTCGTATGATAAAACCTGTGCAATAGTTGTTGCTGTTACAAAACTTTCCATAAACAAGCATGCAACATGGCGGAGCTTCAATTAAAAAAAAATCCCGCTTCCTTTCGCTCGCCTGTTTGGCAGCATTTTGGATTCCGGCTAAATGTCCCCGATGGAAAGCAATCTCCACTTGCCGCATATGTTTCATAGTATGGCGACGCATTTGAAGAGGAAGCATAACACATGTATCGTATCAAAATGAATTGTATCGTGGGTAGATATCGTGATACGTATCGTATTGTGGCATAGGTGTATCGTTACAGCCCTAACCTGCATAAAATTCTTCCGCCAACATGAGTGTATGTGAAGCATGAAAACAGTTAATTTTTCAACCCTTAAAAAACAGTTTAAATGATATATATAACTTTAAAATATGTATTTAATATTAGGGCAAAACTTAGTACATCAGGTTGTGTTGTGATTGAACCTCCATATTCTTATCCCAATTGTACTCCTATATTGTAACATATATGTATATGAACTGATGATGCATGCACCTTTTTGAAAAAAATATTACAAAGTTCTACAGAAAGTTTAATTTGTAATCCTGGATGGTGGGGGTCGAGGGCCAGTTCATGAACGGGTCTGTATCAATCAATAGTGACTACTTAAAATAGGCTTGCCTGTTGTCCATTTGTCATTTACAATACGCATATTTTTTATTAAATTCAATGGCCACATTCAAAATATTCTTTAGCAAGCTTATAGGCCTAGGGTCTGTCTGGAGTCTAGATGAGGTCTGACCCCTGTAAGAGACCGATCTTGCAAGTTTCCACAATTGTTACGTTTTATACTAGTATATATATATATAGCTAGGAATGTTATTGAATCTCAAAATCTTGCATATGCATTGTTTATGGATGTAATGCAGTCATCAATGACAGGTAGGTGGTAATATGTTATTTAACATAAACATAATAAATTTACTGATAATATCAATGGAAAACATTATGTTTGAGTTAACTCAACCTATGTTAACCTACTTAGGTAATAGGTTAGGTATGTGGTAATATATTATTATACGTAAGTGCTAAGTTTATAGATAATATTAAAAGGCTTTGTGGCAAAAAATAATGGAAAACATTATAATGTTTGAGTTTCTGTATGCAACAGTTTGTATTTACTCAACCTTGGTTAACCTACTTAGGTTATAGGTTATCAATTTAAACTGAACTGCAAGAAGAAAGTGTTCTTGTCATGCACTTATCTATGAATTTGTATGTAACGACATTAGATTTTCTGTTGTGCCTCAGGATATAAGATAATTAAGGACTGTGTCTAGAATAACGTGTTGTGTTTCTAGCTATTATTATGACCGCTTAAATATTACAGTGTGGTCATGTCACGAGTTATGTCTGGTATATAACCAATTGTATACCCAAATTATTGTCATTCTTTAATAGGTGTGTATGCGCACCGAAGTTCATCCGGATTTTGTGTTCTGTACTGGATCATAACGCGATTCGTCATTCGTGAATTTTCCCAAAACAAAACTAGTGTAGCACTTTCAAGACACATAAACTGTACGACACCAAAATATATAATGTAGAAAGTGAGTGCTTACTAAGAGAGAAGTGAACAACTTGTGCGTATCCGTTGTTTTAACAGCTCCTGTTTCGGAATGTTCACTCCTGTTGAGAATTGATACTTGATGCTTCATGGAACAGGAAGTGGAAATTTATGCCGCAGTAATGAGGTTGAGTACATTTTACGAAATCGAAATATTACATAGCAATTAAACGAAACGAGCCTCAGTGGCCGCCATCAAAATCGCTCATTCAGTGATTATTTTAGAGAAAATAAGTGTTAACAGAATAAATTATGTATGACATAAAATATCCACATCATATTTATAATTTTTATGACAACTACGATAAGGTACAATATCGACCGTAGATAAAAGTACAGGTTGTCTCCCTTGGTAAATGCTTGCCCATCATCTCGCGTTGAATTATTTATGGTCCTGAATAGATTTGCCTCAGTCCTCCCAAACTAAATCTGACTTGGACAATGCTATCACTTGCAGTAGTATAGGAGACGAATACAATAGTACGTAAATCTTAAACAGGACGTCAAGTTTTATCAAAATTAGATGTCAAACGAAGTTACAAACAAATTAAGAAAAAAAAAGTAAATTAACATAGAACTCCATTATTATTATTATTATTATCTTTATTTCCTCCGAATGAAGATTAAAATACATTTCATATTAATAAAGACAAAATAATACAATAGGAAAATCAAAACAATGGATAATAACATACATGACAAAAAAATATATTATATGTTATTGGACATATATATGGTAAGGTATGCGGAACGTTACATAGAACAATAAATGGAAAACAACGTAACATGAAAGAATTATAGCACGTTACTGTATATCCTCCATTGAATCCCATGCACTATTACACAGGTCCTCAAGCAATCTCTATTTGAAACACACATTTTAAGAAGTGAATGAATTTAATGTATATATTTGTAGCCGTTTTATTGGTGTTTGGTAAATTAATTAAAATTCATTGTGGCGATATTTGAACTTTGAAGACCATACATTACAAGGAGGGTAATTATCACATAATAAAAAAAATCAAATCATCGTGCATCCGAGATAGTGTATAGGCGGCCGGTTTACACATGCATGTATAATGATAATATATATAATAATATAATAATACTGCATGGACGTAGGCAAAATCCTATATATCCAGATCATATGTAAAGTCAGCCTCTAGACTGACGCCCCGACAGTGAATAATTCCTTGAGACATTGATGAAATTCCAACGATACAGATGGTCTTTAAATAGAAACGATTTGTGGAAGTCAGAGAGTATAAAAGAAAGTTGACAATGCTGACTTGACAGTGCTCAATAAGAGTGAAAACCATAAAAACAGTGTGTGAGTGAGGGACTAAATGTGGTATTTATTAAGACATTTATTTGACAGTGCTGACAATATGAGTGATATCCATTGAAACACAGTATGTGTGTGAGGGACTAAATGTTGTATTTATAAAGACGTTACCTTGACAGTGTGAGTAGTGCTGTGCAAGAGTTGATAAGAGGAAAGTCGACAGAACTGCATCGGCAGAACTGGATAGTTGCCAAGTCAATATGTCACGGAAATTCAAAATAAATTTTACAGATTAAGTCATTCACCCTTAAAATCTCATAATGAACTATACCCACCTTTGAATTGGAAGAGTTCACACTTTTTATTATGAGTCTTCAGGGGTAAATGAGTTAATAGTTGTAACAATCTAGGGAGTGAGCACCATATAAATCCCGTTTAATTTTATCAATAACACTCGATCATAACAAATTCAAAATTTGTATTTTCTGTTTACTTATAATTGCATTTTATACATGCACATGTATGCACCTTAGTATCCACAGATAGCGAGACTGTAGTTACCGGATATGTAGATAGGGGAGGAGGTTACCAAATGACCTTGATATACGAAGGCCGATAGCGGCCGTCACATCTTATGTCTAACTTGTACATGTACATTTTTTAAGATTTGTACATGTACACATCTTATATCTAATATGCATATGACTTCTACATGTACATTGTTTGAAAATTGTACATGTACACATTTAATATTTAATTTGTATATGATTTGTACGTGTACATTTTTTAAGATTTGTACATGTACACATCTTATATCTAACATGTATATGATTTGTACATGTACATTTTTTAAGATTTGTACATGTACACATCTTATATCTAATATGCATATGACTTGTACATATACATTTTTTAAGATTTGTACATGTAAACATCTAATATCTAATATGTATATGACTTGTACATGTACATTGTTTGAAAATTGTACATGTACACATTTAATATCTAATATGTATATGACTTGTACATGTACATTGTTTGAAAATTGTACATGTACACATTTAATATTTAATATGCATATGACTTGTACATGTACATTTTTTAAGATTTGTACATGTAAACATCTTATATCTAATATGCATATGACTTGTACAATGACATTGTTTGAAAATTGTACATGTACACATTTAATATTTAATTTGTATATGTTTGGTACATGTTCATTTGTCTTTAATTTGTACATGTACACATCTAATATTTAATATGTATAAGTTTGGTGCATGTACATTTTTGGAAAATTATGACTGGTACAATAATAATAATAATAATATTTATTCAGGTAAAAGGCAAATAATACACGTATATCACATTTTGCAGATTGGACA
>JAUMHH010169472.1:0-16401 GCA_032359455.1 Chlamys rubida | reverse complement strand
GAGAAAACGTTATTTGTATGTTGTCCATTGATCACTTAATCAATCTATTCACACACAGGTTACCTACTAACACAAAACGTAGTAATAAATTGTCAATGTAAATCTAATGAAACAAACATTCTGCAGGTAAACACAAAATATAGTCCCTTGTTTGATTACCTTGTGTTTGTCTTCCTGTTTGGCCACAGACAAGACATTCATACTGGACCACATGGTAGTTTTAGGGCCAACTAAGGTCATACTGGAACCAATGGTAGTCGTAGGGTCAACTACGATTATTCTGGACCCAAATGTAGTCTTAAT
The DNA here is from genome assembly GCA_032359455.1 of Chlamys rubida. Lineage (NCBI taxonomy): Eukaryota > Metazoa > Mollusca > Bivalvia > Pectinida > Pectinidae > Chlamys > Chlamys rubida. Next base: position 16,098 of record JAUMHH010169472.1, on the reverse strand, counting down.
TTTTAAAAACACAATAAGGTCATTAAGGACAACAAGCTGGCCTTATTAACCCATCAACCCCTTGATATCGGATAGAACCTCAAAGAGTTCTACACGAACCTGAACACAATTTTAACAAGGCTTCCCAGCAGTCATAGTCAAGCAAAGTAAGAAAATACAATTACCGTTGCAACGATTTCAACTAAATTCACTTGCTCTTGTTTTTGGGTTGTTACTTGATACGGAGGATGTACCCAGTAAGTCATATGTATACTTGATTATGCAGATAATGCACTAACAACCACTCTACAAAATAATTACAAGTTTTACCACATCGTCGACTCAGTTCACTTCACATACGGAAACCAAGCTCTAACCCCTACTAACGATATACCAAATGAGTTAACTTCTTCGACGGTAACAGGCATCAAAGCGTTTTCGAGGACCCTCGTTACAACTTATCTGGGATTGCCTTCTATTTCTTCCTCTAAATCATCAAGTGAAACTTCAACTGCAAGTCCAGACGAGACTACAATCCGAATGACCACCCCAGCAACGCTGCAATGCGATAACCCTACGGCTGTTGCAAATGCCAAAGTGCTGCATAATGGTATATCGAGCGGGTGTGTGGCACTGTATTCCTGTATCGGCGGGTATTCCATGGCATCGGGGGATATCGAACATTATTGTCTGTTTGGCATATGGCAAGGGTAGTTACCTGTCTGTTCAGGTACGGCAGTAAACAGGATAATATCGATTATGTTATTTTATTCCAAATCATCATTACTATCTTAAAAGCGCTAGTAAACATCGTAAACAATATCCTATCCTTATATATTATAAATAAAACCGCTATAGAGCTTTTGAAGAGTGTGTAAAACCATATAGATAAATATATAGGTATATAACCTTGTATGCAGTAATTTACTCTGTTTACAGTTTTATAACCCTGTATAAATGTTGTTCTTGACAAAATCAGGAAATCCACTCACCATGCGGTTTTTATGAAACCTGTTCACATATTATTGGAAAAAAATAAAGGGGGTTAAATGGTTTCTGATATAACCATTTTGATATCATACCCTTATCCTCCCTCGAATTTGATATGAACCCTTGGGGTCTTCGTGTCTCCTGGCTGATATTGTGACTCTCGAGCTGGTAAAGTTGATTTATAAAATGTGTCAGATAATACCGTAAATATGTTATATTACCTTGTACAAACAGTTGATACAATGTTACTCTTTATACAGAATGACCTTATGCACTGTAAATAATCCTGTATAAAACACTGTACATAAGTATGTGCAAATACTTTGTATACAATGACTAATTTTTTTTGAATGACAATGTTTACATTATATATGTAAACAGTAAATCGCCATGTAAAGAGTAAATTACTACGTATTAAATGTTAAGCTGGCTTAGAACGACCTTTGCTTCAATATCGATCTTTGCAACTCGCATTCTTATTTACAGTTTTACCATTCAAATTGTTTGTCAGTCTGCACATTATCACATTGGCCGACTTTGACCCCTACTACGTCCGAGGAACCCCCAAGCTATTCGTATAAGAGCAGTAGGATACACTACAATACCACTGCTATGTATAAGCAGACCGTAACATGTGCCTACGACCCAAGTGTTAACGTATGCCGAACTACTGTTTCATTTGCAATTGACAACAAAAGTAATAACATACAATGCATACATTTATTTTTCATTATACACAATATACAATTTGGCATACTCTCTCACGATCACGATTTCTCTCATACACCTCTTATTTTAATTATATATCTCTGATATACTATACCTACAATATCTCTATCAACAGGTAATATATATAACACATTAATATATACCCTCTCAGGATTATCCTATCCCCAAAAAATGAGAGTCAAGACACGACACTGGTGTCTCATGGAATCCGTAGATTCTCGAGTGGAGTCGCTCCGTCGGCCATAATGGGCTTCCGTACTTTCACATCGAGGACAAACTGAGAGATTGAACTGGGTAACAAGCTACAAATATATAAATAATAATAATAACTAAACTAGTCTACACTATCATAAGTTATATCTATAATATACGCTTGCAATTAAATAGAATATTACAGATAATATATCACACAGCAATACCACGTATGTATGTCAACACACCGTTACAAGTACATATGCATTAATTATGACAATTACATTGTTATAACATTGCATAAACATACGATTACTATATAATAAACATGTATACAACGTTATCATAAACCTAACCACTAAATAATCATGTAGCGCACAAACACGTTCGCACTCACTGGCCCCCGTACACGTATATGTCGCACCTGTTTACTATAGTTAACTCTTTAGAAATACTATTAATTATACCACTAAACATTCACAGAATCAACAAACTTACACACACGATACATACATATTTATCAGTTACTTAATAATGACTTACCGTGAGCTGTATTTCACGCTATTTCCATTTAAACTCCACAACGTATGAATCTACAACAGGTCACGCCATTGCCCTACCTGTTACACACCTACCGCCCGTGTGCGCGTCTAGGTAACATGGGTAATACCCGCGCTTTCCTTTGCCCTCGAAATTAAAATACTTATCTATTAGAGTTCCTACAAAACGATACTTACATGTACCATACCGTAAATGTCGACATGTGACACCAAAATCATCCACTGCTATGTATAAGCAGACCATAACATGTGCTTACGACCCAAGATCATCCGTTATGTATATAGGGTCCAGAGGCATTCTAATAATACGTCTGTTCGTCCTCCTCTCTGTCATTATTGATATAGTTAATGTTATACAAACTAGTCATAAAGACGTCAAACTTGGAGCAAAAGGAACAAGGAACGAAAACTTAGTCAGTGAATATAGTAATGAATGACAGGTCTAAGGATTTATCTCAACCAATTTGTGTTTTTCTGAAGCATATTATTTTCATATCAACATCAGTGACAAAAAGCGGCCAAGCTCAGCATGAAGTGCTATGTATTATACAAATATGTGTAATTCAATATTTTTGATATTCTGCTTTGTACATATCGTGTGTTGTGCTTAAAATCGTTAATGCTTTGTCAAAATCAGATTTTAAAATTTGATATACACGATTGTAAATCATTCAAATGTTCAGAATAAATGAGAAAAGATGACTCATTGACAGTCGAAAATTTAACACTACAAACAACCTCAATTCAGCATGGCGTATCAGAAATATCTCAAAATGGTTGTACAAGAGGGACGATAATAGGTAATAAATAAATAAAACAAAAAACTTATTTGTGGAACAGGAATAAAAACTAGTCAAAACAAATAAAATAGTTCACAGCTATCGAGATAAAATTCCATGTCCTTTTATTTATTGATTTGCAGATTTTAACTCTATAATGATATTTGACAAACTATTGCTTTTGTTATCAATTCTGTATTTTTATTCTATTTTCTGTTTTTTCAATCTTTATATCTAAAATGTACATTTTCTTTGTTCATTTACAAAACAAATATTTAAAAGTAGTTGTATTGCTTTAATTTAATTTTGTATGGTATTATAGTTATGAAAACCATTTTATATGCTAATGTTGTAATGGACACCATTTTGTATGGGTTTTTTTTATTGTACATACAATGATTTCCAAAATTATATATTAAAATTATTGCTCAAGTAATTATATCTATGTAAAAATGTGTTCATGTCCCTCGTACATTTGTATGTGAATACAGTTATATTATCATGTACATTTAATTGGGCTTGATCAGTGAATGTCCTTTTCTAGTTAGCAATGGCTGTCCTAACAGTTATTATGCTAATTACCCTATACATCGGTGAATGGTCAGCCTGTTTTTCCTGAAAATCATCTCAACCCTTTTTCGTCTATAGACGCCCATTACTGATACACAATTTTTTCTCTCGACAAGTTGATAAGTCTTTATATTATAACGACTTGCATTTTGTATTCAATTGTTTGTTCGTAATCCCTAAACAAACTCTATACTTTGACCATGGTACATGCTAGGCCACTACTCCATTGTTACATGCACCTATACGTGCAGGTCCTTAGTAATCAATACATATTACGTTATTGATATTTCAAGATTAATTCAATTGGTTCCTTCATTTGGTTATCTGGCATTAGTTTTATAATATAAGACGTATTACCTTGAAATGCTCTTCGATAAACATACACTAGACCCATGGGGATTATCGCTCTGTTCTTTTGAAATGCCTACCATATTTGTGTTGAAGTTCAGCGTCATCGTATCATTTTTGTGTAAGTATACTTTTCCTCAACATGCTACCTTTTGAATATTTTTATAGTAGAATTATTTCTTTTATTGCTTCCGTCTCGGTCTAAATGTATAAAATATTATCCCTTTCATAGTTTGTATTATAAATTGATGTAGATATTCTCCTCGGATTTATCATTACACATGTATATGTTTATTATTCAAATAAAACATAAATAAATGAAAATAAAAAAAAATACATCAATTCCTTTATATGCACAGGACATTTTTATTTGAAATCTAACTAATGTTTATGTTCAAACTTTAAGAATATTACGTAAATAACAGATAAATCATATATGTTAACTATTTGAAAACATCTCTTAGAATATCTAAATAGCAATACACTACATATGTATGTCATTGCTCAATATGTGTGGGATTCATCATAAGTGGTATTTACGTCTACTTGTTGCGATATAACCGTTTACACATGTATATTCTAAAATCTTAAATACGTTTCCATTTCATATCGGATTTATAGATTCACAGTTGATTCACAATTCTAGAGCTTTTTTAAGCACCAGGATTTTCTAGTTTGATAACCAATAAGCAACTTGGTATCAATGATTTCCCTGCGTTAAATACTCGATCATGAGTGGATTGTTAACTATATGTAGTTCCTATTACGATAATAAACTTGTTCACTGTCTTCTTTTCTATGAGTATAAATATGTTCACTGTATCCTCTACAATGTTTATAAACCTTTTCACTGTTCAACAGATCATTAGTTGACTATACACTTGGGTTTTACGGCATACACGATGGCAGGTGTCGCAAACGACTTTGCCACTACATTTACCTGTTGTTATCTTGTTCCCCGATATGATGTTGTGCCACAACCATTTGCTATATTTTCCACCGATATGATGTTATGTCATAACCTGTTGTTATCTTCTCCCAATATCATGTTGTGTCATAACCTGTTGGTATTATTTCCCTCAATATGATGTTGTGTCATAACCTGTTGTTATTTTGCCCCCTGATATGATGTTGTGTCAAATCATGTTGTTATCTTCTCCCAATATCATGTTGTGTCATAACCTGTTGGTATTATTTCCCTCAATATGATGTTGTGTCACAAGCTGTTGTTATCGTGTCCCCCGATATGATGTTGTGTCACAAGCTGTTGTTATCGTGTCCCCCGATATGATGTTGTGTCACATCATGTTGTTATCTTCTCCCACTATCATGTTGTGTCATAACCTGTTGGAATTATTTCCCTCAATATGATGTTGTGTCACAAGCTGTTGTTATCGTGTCCCCCGATATGATGTTGTGTCATAGCCTGTTGTTATCTTGCCCCCTGATATGATGTTGTGTCACATCATGTTGTTATCTTCTCCCAATATCATGTTGTGTCATAACTTGTTGGTATTATTTCCCTCAATATGATGTTGTGTCACAAGCTGTTGTTATCGTGTCCCCCGATATGGTGTTGTGTCACAAGCTGTTGTTATCGTGTCCCCCGATATGATGGTGTGTCACATCATGTTGTTATCTTGTCCCCCGATATGATGGTGTGTCACATCATGTTGTTATCTTGTCCCCCAATATGATGGTGTGTCACATCATGTTGTTATCTTGTCCCCCAATATGATGTTGTGTCACAGCCTGTTGTTATCTTGTCCACCGATATGATGTTGTGTCACATCATGTTGTTATCATTTCCCTCAATATGCTGTTGTGACACAACCTGTTATCTCTCCCCCGATCTGATATTGTGTCATTATCTGCTGTAATCATTTATTTCCTGTATAATTGGTTTTTGCTTTTAGGATTTATTTATTTATACTTTTTCCGATATGATGTGGGGTGTTTTGTGATGTATAATTTTGTTTTTTTCACTACGGGCACTTTTGCTTTTGTCTAAACAAACGAATTCATATTCAATTTAATGTGCTAAAAAAAGTGTTTTAGTCCAATTTCCTAATACTTACAAATATATCTTATATAGGATACTTCACCTGCAATGATGGATCGGGTATTGCTATGATGTAGTGCCATACATTACATTTTACACATTCAGCATGTTTTCCATTAATATCCAATAGTGTATATTTACCAGAATTAGGTTACAAGAGGAATTTTCGCACTTCTACAAGTTTCGCTTCATACAATTACAAAATTACTGTACATAATTTTGCACAAATGTAAACGCAAAAGTGTTCCAAGCCATATGAAAACAGGTATAAATAACATTTATAACATACGGTTATGCGTTGATAAGTTCGAGATTTAAAGAGAAGGTGCGGAAGCAAGATATAGACTGATGTCTTCATCTATAATACTATATAATGAGATCGGGTGATAAAGTTTTAACATTTATTTTTTACCAGAGAAATGGTATTGTGTCAGTTCTTAGCAAAACGCCAATAATTGAAATGCTACATAATGTAACAAACTGTTAGGTGTATATTGTGTATAGGGATAATATGGCATCGACAAAGAAAATAAGAAAACTGTTTTTTTTTTCCAAATTTTTAAATGAATAATAATTTAATGTAAGCAAATTTCTGAAATATTAATTTGTTCGACTTCGAAAAATAAATCATGTTTCAAGATAAAACATGATATTACTTATCCCTTTCATTCGGTTTAGGACTTATCCATAAAGCCCTCTATACCAGACTCAAAACATACATACACATTATTATTTTGCATATAATATATACAATTTGACAATTATATGATTGCAGCTCTGTAATTTTAAAAAAAGTTCTTGGTTTTTCCAGTGGTTGTCTAGTTCTTTTTTAAATTTGTTAACATTATTTGCTGAAGTAACATATTCAGATAATTTATTCCATGTTGATGCCGATCTTTTTGAAAAAGTGATTTTCCTTAGCATGGTTAAAGAGTGTTTTGGGTATATCGTTTTTGAGTTTACTCAACGGCTGTGTCGTTGAGCGGCGTCTTCATAATAAGCATTTAAAATTATAAATGAACAGAATTGCGCTGAAAACGTGAACTATAAACAAATTATTATTTAAAAGAAAATATTTTCTTAAAACAAAATAATAATTCGATTACATAAAATAGTAGTTTGTTAAAACGTTAAAAGAAACGGAAAAAAGAACTAATTATTCGAAAAAAACCACGAAATGATTAAGTGTGCTAACGGGCTTCTTCTCTAACAGCTGACACAAATGTATATGTCCAATTCCTTAATGAAGACACGTAACATAAGGCGTTCCGAAAAGGCATTGTTGTTTGCATAAACATGTACATGACTCTGTTTCTACCAGGAATCACATTTCTTATCCCCATTAAATCGGCACTGGGAGACATTGGATTAACACATTTGAATGGCGACAGAAAATATTTAAAAAAAAACAAAAAAAAGATATATATCACAAATATAATTATTACACACCCATTTATTGCATTTGGTAATAGACTGCGTGGTATTGATTTGCAACTTCTAGTTTGTATTACCTTTCTTACTGGCGGCATGTTCAAAGTTACCAAAACGTGTATAAATATCTTTATCTATAATCAACAGTTTAGCATTTGTCTAAAACCTGTTTTATAGTTTATATAAACATAACCTGTTTTATAGTTTATATAAACATAACCTGTTTTATAGTTTATATAAACATAACCTGTTTTATAGTTTATATACACATAACATACTCTATGTATTGTATTTACACAAATGCGCGCTACTCGTTTATCGAATTAATCCATATCGATTAAAATTGTCCCTATATTACAGATAAGCATTATTTCAATGTTCAAATATTTCTATTAGATTCTTTGTCACTTACACACGCACACATGTACAGATCAATGGAGAATGATGCTAAACGTTGTATAGAGTTATCATTTTACATTTAACTCTTTACAGTTTATTAAAGCCTACAAATACCTTCACAGTTGTATACTATAATATTGATCATGGCTTCTATAAATGAGGTGTTTCATTTTTATGTCAATATGAAACAAAACAACGTAAAACAGCCTGAATATAAGTAAAACAGTGTTTATTCATCATTATATTGTGTGTATGGAAAAGTTTGTTTTCTTTGGAATTGTTTCGATCAAAATCAATTGTGAGTAAAATATAAACACAGTTATCCATAACTAAGGCGTATCTACCACATGTGACAGCTTCCACGTCTGTTCCCCCAACCTTTCGGGTATAAGTCACAAAAACATTCCAACATATTTCACTTCTCGACTAATTCCTATCAGATGCAAAGTAGCAGCAATTGACCAGAGCTTTTACCGCAGTGTTCCAACTGCCCATCAATTTTCAACAGATAGTATTCTTGTTCAGCCATTGGAATAACATCAAAAATATATAAAAGTAACTTTGATAAAACAATATTCACAACAAGTACAACATAGAGAATACTTTGTAAAGTTATAACAAAAAACCTCTATAATATGAAAAGGCAAAGCCTAAAAAGAGCGTGGCTTTTGTTGATCTCTGATATTAACTGAATCAGAATGAGATAAGATAAGCTTTATTTGAAGTCGATAAGTCGGGGAATAACATTAAAACACAATCTCTATTGAGATTATAAGACCGACATAACAATTGGGGGAGACAGGGGCAAGTTCGGCCCATTTTTAAAGTCCGTTCTGGGAAGTAAGGCAGTACGTCCGTTTTTGAAGATTTTTTTAACTTTTCCTGTCGGAAGATCGGATGGCTGAACGAGCCCCGCCATAGTTCGGACAGGCATTCGAGTAAGTTCGGCCCACGTTAGGATCAGCTTTTAATTATTATGACGTAATAACGCATGCAACGTCAGATTTTCCCTCCAATTTTACGACTTTAAAGTTTTTTATGTGATGCTTGGGCCGAACTTGCACAGGTATCATGGGCCCAAATTGACATTTCAATAAATTCTTATAGTACAGCAATACGATAGTAAGTGCTTGGCTTGGCTTTTATTTATATAATTTGAAGCTGTCAGTGTGTTGCACGTTTGATAGTAAATAAGTAGCAATGCTGTTTACAGAAAGTTCGTATAACTATAAAAGTATCTTTCTCCTGTTAAGTTATTTTACATTAGCGAATTCCTCGCCTTTTCTTCGTGTGAATTACTAGCCAACTAAACTGCTAAAATTTGTAAATATTAGCTCAAGAACAAGAATGTCAGGGATGGCCGAACTTGCCCCGGTCTCCCGTATGTTGATTTTTTTGTATCATACATGATTGGTAAAAAAAGTATTCACAATATAATTTTTGCATCAATGACGCCATTTTCCACCAGTCAAAGCTTAAGGAGATATTTGTTCTTGTGCGTAACTTATATGGTGGGACGGGTGGCGCAGAGGGTAGCACGCTCGTCTTCGCCAATATGACCGGGGTCGATCCCGTTCACTTGCCCAACTCCGTGGGTATTCTAAAGATACGCCGGTTTCCTCCCACATTCAAAATTTAATCCTCTGCGTGCTTCCGTCAGGGCACAAAAGTAATGATTGAGATATATTGGGAAAAAATTACTATAGAAAAAAGTTCATTTTATATATTTGACGATATATCTAAGTAAATGTATTACAATATTAGTTAAAAATAAAAAAGAGAATATTGTAATACTTTGATGTAACTGAGATTGTCGTTACTATTCTCAATTCCTGTTAAATCCTGAAACAACGGGTTGAATTTCAAATTTTGTAACAGTCACCGAGGTTTGACAGGTAAGTATGTCAACTAAAATTAAACAGTTTCTGTCTGTAACTAGTTATAATCGGCACGCGATGTGAAAAAGTAATCAATTTTAGACGATGAAAACATTAATGTACACTAGACCAATTGGTTTAATGCCGGCTCTTTTTGAAGATATATCCGCGTAGAAATATTTACATAACCTGGTTGATGACAAAAAGGATCTAAGAAAATATCCGTTTTTTTTACTTCTTGTGCCTGTGGCAAAAACCGAAATAAAAAGGTCCTGAAGCACCCACAAAAAGATAATGCAACGGACATTAGTTCTAACATTTTTTCGGATATTTTTCATCCTTCCGGAAATAACCGATGAAGGCCGATGGAGAATGGCGTGTTTGTGACGTCGTAGGAGATAATCGCTGAACTAAGTTTCATGTATGTTAGTACATGTATCACATTTTGTGTGATGAACTTTTTTCACTCAGAATAAACAAACTTTTATCAAAATCTGAAAATGTAGAAATATAACAACAATTCTGTATCCGTTTATATTCTGTTTCTTTTTTTCCCCCAGCAACAGATGATAAAGTTGCATCTCATTCTCGCGAGAATATGTCAAAGGAGAATTCTACTTCGTATTTCGTAATGATTTTTTTCTCTAATAAAAAAAATAGTTTTCACTATATGTAGATGTTCATGTATGTGTTGAAATCGAAATTGTCTTTGCTTCAAGGATACACTTACGGGTTCCCCGCTGGACGGATGCATCCGGACGACCAAAATGAATGGCAATGTGTAGCAAGGGGAAGCAACTTTGTATACGCACGCATGTGTTACCATAAAAGAGCTTCGCTCAGGCACCTTCGGCGCCCGAGAGCTACGCTCTTATTATTATTTTTTATTTTCTTTATATTCTTTCGTCTGACTAGCAATGAGGACGGGCAATCAATATCTGAATGTCAAAAATATTGATGACTTAGACACATTGGCTTCAAACTTCAAAGTAAACCTCACTATTATGACGGTTAATAGGTTGTCAAACCGTTCTTTGTTTACATCCGTTAAAAGCACTTGAACTGTTTTAATAGTAACACCGATGTTGCAGTTACTGTATTTGACATCAAACTGAGATAACCTTTACTATGCTTACCGTCATAATCAGGTCCTATTAAGTGTGTTTACTAACAAAATTAGATCACCTTTACTGTGTTTTATATCAAACTGAGATAACCTTTACTATGCTTACCGTCATAATCAGGTCCTATTAAGTGTGTTTACTAACAACGTATATAACATGTTTTTGTGTTTTTCATCAGATGGTCAACATTTACTGTGTTTACTTTCAAAATAATATCCTTAATAGGTCATAGATAGTGTGTTTACGTATCCTCTACACACACATATATATCTATCTATGCAAATATATAAGCACATAGCTTATTCGAATCAATCCGCCCCTTTTCAAGACAGAAGCATGGCCAGTTATATGTCACAGCATATAACAAAGAAAAAATAACAGTCACTCAGAACCAGTATTACAACATAACATTAATACTGTAAACAGAAAACCAGTTATTACTCATGTAATATGCTAATATTATTGTATATATCTTTGGTCTCTGTTTCAAAGAACAATGTTCTGTTGTGGTTTCATAATTATATTTTAATTGTATTGTTATATCTCTTTTGTTGATGTAAAATATGACTTTTTAAGTAGATGTTTTAGGTTGTTTGCATTGTTCGTGTGATGCTTGCATCATATCTCCTTCGTTCGTTGTGGGTATTATATTGTTGTGTTTTTTAATTATTTTATTTTCCTAATAGTTACTGTGCGCGTCGTCTTTTACTGACGCTGTGATGTGTTAACGTTTACAACTTTAGAAGGTAAACAACCTTATAAGACTTCATTGTCTACTCAGATTTTAGTGTGGATGGTTTGAATGCACCGACCTTTGAGAGTTCGTGGGTAACATTGACCGCCCAGGCAACAGAAGAAAGTCAACTTGTCATTCCACATGACCTCGGGGAATATCCGGTGAAAGTAGATGTTCAGATAAGGGTTGTGGATAATGGAAGCTACTACATATTTACTGGATCCGGTTCAGCACATGGAGATGATGATCGTCCCAGTTCGTATGGTGGAGTTGTGTATATTTACAATGCTGTAGACATAAGAGTGTATGCACCAGTCGGGCAGGGCGCAATGTTTGCGGGAAGAAATGGACTAGTGGCATTCACAGGTAAATTCCATTTAATCTAATTTAATTTAATTTGTAGCAATGCTTTATCAAAACATGTAAATTCGCGCAGTAAAAGTAAAGTGCAATCAGCTATTCATTCGAAAACCTGCAAGAAATGTTCATAGATTTCATTAATGTGACACGAAGGCAAGCATGACACGTTAGCGTTTCATATATACAAATGTACTATTAATATGACACGAAGGCGTTTCCTATATACTATATATATTTAATATAACACGATGGGGTTTCATAGATACATGTACTATATACTATTAATATGACCCGATGCAAACTCATAGATACAATTAAAATGACGCGATTCCGTTTCATAAATATTATCTACATTCAATATTACACGATAGGGTTTTATAGATACTATTAAAAGGACACAATGTGGTATCAAAGTATCAAGGTATATATATACTATTTATAAAACAGGATGGCATTTCATAGGTACTTTTAACACGACATGATGGCGTTTAATAGATACTTTAAATATGACACCGTTGGCGGATACAAAATGTGTATGTTGCAGGTGGCGCTGGAACAACAGGCTCGACTGTTATTGGAGGATCGTATATCTCCGGCGAGGTCAAGGTTCGAGCCTGGGCACTTTGTGATATTGGTCCTCCAGCATTTTTCCATCAGTGGACAAATATAAGTAGTATGTTATACGTAACTATATTGGAATATGATTTAAAAAGACATGTCACTATGAGCTACCAGTGTCTGTGAATGACATACTTAGTTTCCATTATCTTTCACCGATTCAACTATTGTTTGATCTGACTATTAGAGAATACGTCATTCATCCAACTGGTCATGCGTGGTAACTTGTCGGGTTCCAGTATATATACAGATATTTCCTCTAGTGTATCAGGCATATATTTAATAAATGAGACTTATCTTTGAAAAGATCATGTCTTACTAATTCTGTCGAATTAGATTTATATTGAGATACACAATGTATGTATATTTTTTCTTTTTGTAAACAGAAATCTATAATTTTGATAAGAGACGTGTAATAACATTCACAAATATTTCATTAACTTTATGGAAATATAAAGAATGCTATACAAGATAAAACAGATATATCTATGTTCAATTTTCAAGAACAAAGTTATATTTCATGTTGATATAATATAATTATCAAATTGCAATCGTACTCTCTTGTTGTATTTCACAAGTCACATTTTACGAGAGTTTTACGTGTTTTGAAATAAGTACTGCAATAATTAAGGATTGGCCTTCGTTTTGCGGCGTATACGTTAGAATGAACGCAGTTGGCAACGAACATATATATGTTCGTTACCAACTGCGTTCATACTTATATGTTCGTTGCCAACTGCGTACATTCTACCGTATATGCCGTCAAAATGAAGGTCATTAACATAAAAAACAATGTTCAAATGCTCAACAAAGAAAAACAGTTGAGGCGTGTTGCTACGATGGTAAATACGGTAGCCGTGGCTGCTAGGTTAATATAGTTCCAGTGAATCTACATAGATATATGGGTAAATTTAGAAAATACACAGTGAAAACACAATTTGTTTTCTTTTTATCGCTTTAAAATTTATAATTAAATCAAATTAGTAGCACTTCGAACATTTTTATTCATTTATATCGGTCGTTATGTACTCGCATTGACACATTGGCCTGGTTGTGACGCGGTCGAACGTCGCAAATGGAAGCCGCCACTGTTTACTTTACCGTCACAGAATTTTGAATCCATGGAACATGAAGTTTGCCAGCATCCCATTGTTGTATAATCAGACCTTATGGGTCCCGTATGTGTCCCATGTTTCTAGATGTTGAAGAAAACAAACAATAGCTGTCATCGAACAGTTATCTCTCTGAAGCGTGAATGATGCCATATTTGAATCAGAGTATCAATCCGCCGAGACCCTTTTCATTGCGTATACGCTAAATTATACGCAGTCAGAGTTTACTAAGCTGAAGAAGGGAGAGATGTAAATATTAATGTTCTAAAAATACTTATCCATGTTTGACACAGGCGCATCCGCTTACCACCAAATATCACATAACTTGGGAGTATATCCGGACTTGGTCACAGTACAAGTAGCCCTTGATTCCACTGATTACTGGTCGGACGCCCAAGGTAAAGTCCCTTAAATGTATGTACATTCCTGATCGTAGAAAAAAAAAATCCCCATTTATAATTTGTTAATGTTATTGTATTCGTGTTAATGTTGGTGCCGCAATAGCGATGTATTGTATTATATGGTGGCTGGCTTTACGACTTTATACATTTACGCTAAGTTTTGGATAGATTTATTACTATTATTTCATGTGCATGTACACTTTGCGTAGCTAATTTATATATATATGCTGATGTTCATTTCATTTAGTGTGTTTCGCTAGTTCTTACTTCAAAATGCAATTGCATTTTTAATATCTAAATGATAACAAAATGTGAGTTCACCACCCGTCTTCTTCCACTTATTTTAATATATATATATTTGACCTTTTACATGCATCTCACACTTTGAATCTTAATGCAGCTGACCTTTACCAGCGCTGATGAGGTTACTTAAAGGGCATATACATTTCCGTTGCACTACGTTTGTTTGTTTGTTATTAAATCACATTCATAAAATGCAAACATTGTTCATGTTACCTTTCATGACAATACGTGATTACTATTCTTGATTAAAATTAAATAAAAAAAATGGAAAGTAGCAGATTGTTTTGTAAATGCATAAAGGTAACCTGTACACCGTTAAAATGTTCAATCCTGAAAGGTTTGTTACGTCAGTGTACACCAATAACAATATCTTATCCCGGGCTGGAAAATAACTATCACAATACTAATTGGATGATTTCCACTATTTCGTTGAAGGAAGCGCTGGGATATCTGACAATGTTAGGGCGCATATAGCCACGGGTGGTGTTCTGTTTGGGTATGACACCACCATGATACGGATATGGGCTTCAAGCGATGGTGAGGTTTGATAGAATAATTACAAATATAAATATATCTTCCAATTTATAAATACAGTTACATTCCATTATGCGCAGTAGCGCATCCCGGACAATATGTATGAACGAAGCTATGTAACAAACCATTAATTATGTCGAAAAAACAAAAAAGCATTTCATTTTTCGGGATGGTTTGTTTTGTCAGATGATACATGACGTTTCAGATTAACTATATACCAAAAGGTGGATCATTTTGCGTGCACAATGTTGTGTTTTTCTATCGGTAACTACAGGCGACAAACGTAAGAAACCATTGTACATTTCTGTCATAATGAAAGATGACGTCACGCCAAAGTTTGTCCCCGATTACTTTAACAGTATATGCAAAAGACCCGAACAGTTTCTGATGAAAAGCATCCATATATAATTGTTCTTGATTCTTTATTCTTAATAGGAAGTTTTGATAAGGGCCGTACAGAGGAAATGTTAATATTTGTCTATGCACATATGACTTACTTGTTTTGTAACCAAATGTACAAATATGATAGAATCAACAATATAATACAGACACTCTTACTGAGTTATGATACTTTTTCAGGATATGTTTTTAGTGCATTTGACGGATGGGGCTTGAACGAGGATTGGAGATTTGCTTCGGGTCAAATAAGAATAATTTGCTGGACATTTCCGGCAACCGAAATTCTTTTTGAGCACACTTTAACCATGGGAATAGGATTGACGAGCAGTTATGAGATTGCCTTCTCCTCTACATTTGAAACCGATGACATACTGATGTCAACCGAGGTAATGATATAAATATACATGTAGCTCCGAACATTATAATTAATGCTTACAGCAGAGGAAATTCGAAATCGGGCCTTCAGTAGGAGGAAATATATTGTCAATATAACAATCGCAATGTCATCCCTGTTTTACAATTTTAGACAAGCATACTGTTAATGTCACCGAATAACCCAGGTGTTAATTAGCATCAAATTCCATAGTTCTGCATA
>JAUMHH010169461.1:0-16401 GCA_032359455.1 Chlamys rubida | reverse complement strand
TATCATTACTTCAATTCAATATGATGTGTGTAAACTGTTTATAACTGTAAGGAGAGGGCGCTCATAGGCTGTGCCTGGTGCCCAATTCCTTTGTATCTAAGATCTGAACAATAAATATTCTGAAATGAAATACGTAGATAGTTGGTAAGGCCGAGGGCTACAGGCTAGCAAGGGGAGTCCTACCCAGGTACTTGGGCAATATGGACAAGAACGGGGGTTTCAGGCCAGCAAGGGGAGTCCTACCCAGGCATGTGGACACATTAGGAGTCCAACCATTGTTTACAGCCTCTGAAAGGCAACCTACTCTAACTTACATCATCAGGTACCAAGTAAAGTCGTTTATAAATGAACAAATTATGCTCAAATAATGGCTACTTTTATGTTCAGGTTTCTTTTTAAATTGTTGCCATAGAAGGATCTAGGTACGTAACCTTGGCACGGAAGATCTGTAAACAAACCCTTGAAATAACGCACAGGCGTTCGATTGCCTTGGTTAAATTCCTTAAAGTAGAATGGGAGGTGTGCTTAAAGTAAGATATATTTACAGGTTTTGATAATACAATGAGTATCTAATATTTTGGTAAGACAAATGTAACAACAGTTTTTGGTAATGAAAGTCATACATTGTATTTACACATTGGGTAAGACTTGCCTTTCTATCTGTGTATAAGACATGACAAATTTTAGTTTTAGGTATAAAGTGCTTCAAAATAATTTGTGTTAAAGCTGCAACTATTTTTGACGTCTTGTAACCCCGTTATAATGTCCAATTTGGTAATAGTATGCTCCTGCATGCGTTTCAAAGGTGCGACGCAATTATTGAATGAAAATATCACGAAGACGTTGGGTATACATTTCAAGAATTCTCTTTTCATTTTACACATATTAAGCGTTCGAAATAGTTCTACAGAAGTCGTGATTAACTTGATAAACCCAGTTTACTTTTAAAATTGTCTGTTTGGCATTAGGCTCAAGTTATGCCCCATTGTACGGTTTTAATACACAATTACTCGTATTTAAACCTTTCATCAAATAATGTTATCATAGTTTTTTTTTACGTCGTGCATGTTAAATTACCTTCGTATTTCAAAGTATAATATGGAACTATTGACCATATTTTGACATTCTGTAATCATTGAAGTGTATTTCTGGCTTCGGATAAGACGAAATGCGTTGACAGGCTTGTATAAGAGATGTATTAGCAGTGTTGTGTGAGACAAGTTGTATTTACGGTTCAGTTTAAGAAACCTTGTACATGTGTATGTAATGGTTTAGATCAATAGATGTTTATTTACAGGTTTAGGTAAGACAAGTACCCAGGACAACAGAGGAGGTGGAGGAGGAGGACTGGGAGGATCTGGTCAGTCTGACCATCGCGGCCAACCTGGGGGTGGGGCAGGATACGGCAGTGGAGCGTGAGTTCTACATTGTATAATGATGGTTAAACACAGTGCACACAATTATGTAATCACATCTAAAATGATATTTCTCAAAACATAGATCTCACAATTTTTATCACTCTCTCAAATGTCTTTATCTAATAAAATGATATATCGTAAAATAGATGTTTTTCAAATTTAATATATTGCCTTGATTTTCGTTTTCTTCGTAGTGGTTAATAACGATTTTACACGAATTCCATATACAATGAGGCAAACAAAAGTGTAATGAAAGTTTTGAAAACTTAATTTAGAACCGTCTCCTCTTTGTACACAAGATTTTGGTCAGAATGGAGCCATACAATCTTTAATAATAACATTCGATAAAGAAATTTAATCAATATTTCAACAGAAAACACGAAACGTCCCAAAAGTGTACGTTAATCCGTCGACATAATATATGGCAATCTGCAAAGGTTGGCATCACAATATGCCAATGGAATGCAGGAAAGTCTAATTTTTCAAATATGCTGGTTTATAGGAGATACGTTACCTTCGATTGTTTTAAAATGCGTATAGAAAAAAAAGTTTGGTTGTAGTTACGGCTTTTCAAGATCTAATATATACCATGCATGATTTGGCATTTTGATATATGACATGTTGCCATACAATTTATGACACATCATGGTATAATTTATGAAATGTCAGTGTATGATACATAATTCTCCACTAAAGGATGACCGACAGGAAAGTGATATAAAGCCACAGACAGTATTAACATTATTTGATCTTCTTTCAGATCATATATAAACAGGCTAACAAGCAAAAATAATAATGGATTCGGAAGTTCAGGCCAAGTGTATGGGGACAGCGCGCTCAGTGACCTTTTCAGGGGGTCAGGGGGCGGCAGTGGGGGCAGCTCTACAAACCTCACCGTCAACCCTGCCGGTAAGTATCTACAGTATATAGCGAAATAATCAGGTAAACACACCTCACCGACCACCCTGCCGTTAAGTATCTATATAGCGAAATAATCAGGTAAACAAACCTCACCGACCACCCTGCCGGTAAGTATCTATATAGCGTGATAAACAGGTTAACAAACCTCACCGACAACCCTTCCAGTATGTATCTCAGATATACACAGTCAAGTTTACAAACCCAATCGTCATCTTTACTGGAAAATATTTTGTTTGAGAACTTGTAACTTGTTTGAGAATATGCATTGATTATAAATATGCATTGATTATAATTTGTATGTATTGATATTGGGAGTTTGCTGTTAAGACTTGTCAACGGAATGGCAATTCTGTTCAATGTAACGTCTGTACTAGTGTTGCTAATGTTCTTTCTGTCAGCTTACACCAGGCTATCCAGCTTATTGTCCGCCTCATTTCTATAATATTTCTTTAATTAACTTTGACATTATCGAGCTTAAACAAATTGATTGGATAATAATTGGAACGTATATATATGTAGACTTGTTGATTCATCATGCAGGTGGTAAGGGCGGCAATGGCGGAGGTGCCATCAGTCTAAAGGCGGAGCTAAGTGTAAAGATCACTGGAAAAGTCATAGCCACTGGCGAACGTGGACAGGGTGACATTTCAGTCGGGTAAACATACAACCTTATATTGATAGTAGGAAGTAAAGAGATGATATTACATTTCTTTTATCCAGTTAATGATATTACATTATATTAATGATATGAAGTAAAGAGATGTTATGACACTTCAGTCTGGTAAAGATATAACCTTATATAGATGTTGGGAAGTTATCGGGCAAAGTGAACGTTATTTTCGTTAAGATAACACCATTGTATTGTATAAGTAGGGAATGTTACAAAGGTAACATGACAGTTAACAGGTACACAGATTGTAAAGACAGTAACTTGGTTATGTTGTAAGAAAGAAAGGTAATCAATGTTGTGTGACATGAAACAGTTACGATATTAATGCTTCAGTGATGTAAACAGGTAAGGGTGCAGAGGTTCATTAGCAGGTTAAACAATAAAATGTAATAGCCTTGCCATGTTATAGGGATGCGTACAGAAGTTGTGTGATATAAACAGAAAGACAAAATGGAGATAAGGAACGTTTATTTAACAGCTAAAGTCGAAGATGCTACTTTTAATATGTATATAAGGCAACAAAGGTTAATAGGAAAAGATAACATTATTTGTTTGAGTTGTAAAGGGCTTTACCATTTAATCACTGACCTGCTAACTGCTGGCATTCATAGCCAATATAAATGCCAACTGAAAGCAGTTCAATGATTTTTGGAATAAGTTTATCTTTTAGAACAAAACAAAACTTCAATGTTTAGCCCACATTGGTGATTTTCTAGAACAGTCATTTGTCCATGGCACGTCAGTGGTTCCCAATGTTACCTATACTGTCCGGATAGTGATGACATCAATGATCGGGTTATGTCACATATGAATGCCATCTGGCAGTGATAGAATTATGTTGAGGTTACACCATACGAGGGTAAATATATAGGTTTCAAAGGTTTTTGGTCACCTAAACATGAACTAGGTAAAGAAATTTAAAAAATAGGTTTATATATGAATAGTACCATTAAACCATTGATCTACAGAACATGTGCAAAGGTCTTATTTGTTTCATGAGTTTTAAATATGTCTTGTTTAATGTTTAACAGTTGGTGTCCACGTCCGTGCACCTCGACACAGACCGGAGGTTTAACGTGCTCCAGCCAAAATGCAACAGCATGCTGGGACGAATCTGGTCCAGGGGGCGGGGGAAGTGGGGGGAGTATCCTTATATCAGCCAAGACTATCTCCATCGGTAAGTATATATGTTAGAAGTGGGGACATTAAAGACAGTAAGGATATCAAGTTTATCTTCATCAGTAAGGACATTTCACTCGGTCTAGAGTACAAATAAGAATCGTTTACAGATCAGCTAAGTTAATATTTGTTTTAATCATTCACCAAGTTAAACATGGATTTGTGTATGATTTACTTAAGATACTGTCATTTCGCTAAACACTTTCGAACTCATAGTTACAATATTTTAACAGTGGTACAAGGGAGGGGGAAAAGGGAAAATTAGGATGAATCTATTACCTTCAGCACCGGGAACGGGAGTTTACTAGATTTCTTACATCCATTGTCCATAGCGACTTAATATTATGTAAGTTGAAGTAATAGCCCCTCCTGAGCGAAGTAAGACAAATAAGAAAAATATTTAATATCATAATCCTTAGTGTGCGTGAAGTGATTTTGATCTCGTTGGTTCCCTACGTTTTAAAAAGGAATTGTGTATGCCTGTACCTCCTGGAATAATCCTGGGAGGTAAGCATATCAATTTTATATCAAATCATAAAACATCATCATTTGTCGGATTTCGTCAATGGGCTTATCAAGTGTACATGTTAATGTTTTACAGGTATACCGGGTCGATGGAAGTTAGATGTGTCAGGAGGTAATGGAGGTTACGCCCCTGTCGGTAATGCTGGTGGGGTAGGTGGCAGTGGGCGTGTCCGCTTAGAGTATGTCACCTACACGGGCGATGAGCGGTATACCAGACGAACCTCTTCAATCTACACGACTGCCACACTACAGAACGAGTACCCGGTAGGTGGCCATAACACCGCAAAACATAAAAAGAATAAAGAGTAAGTCTAGACAACATCACACGATATAGTATATATAGGTCTACACAAAACCACACTACATAACAAGTTAAGGTAAACACAACCTCGTATGACATAACTAGTATAGAGTAGGTTTACACATCTTACAACCTAACAAGTATACTGTTCTACACATCTTTCACATCCGAACGAGTAGGCAGTAGTTGTTACTCAATTGTCGCTATACAGCTCTGTATATTGCACTTTGACCTATTATACCTTTAAATTTCGACCTGTTCAAGTCTGTACTGTTAGACTTGCATTGTCTGTAGTCAACCTTTTTAAACAGTTTCTATCAAATCTTATAGGATCACAGTCAAGCTGGCCAGCAGTCGATTAACTTAGCAACTACCCAGTACGGTAACGAGGTGCTCCGTGGCTGCTTTGTAGACAACACCACCTACAGAATGCTATCAGTAGCAGCTGGTCTAACCAATCCCCAGAAACAGAGTTTGACGCAAGAGAAGTGCATTGCTTTATGCAGGTATTGATTAGACAATAGAGACAACTGAATAAACCGCTAGACCAGGTTAACTCATTGTAGATATGACAAAATAATCTACATTTGGGTCGCCCATTATAATATTCGAACTGAGAGGCTAGCGACGAGCTTTTGTAAAACATTAATGATGATGAATAGAATTTCAGTCGAAAATAAAGGTTATAATTGACATTAAGTTAATCCGTAGTCCTACATGTGAAGTTACCTTTAGACAAAACTACAGGTAATAAACCTTTAAGCAAATATTTAGGTAAGTTAACATTCACACAAACTTACAGGTGAAATTACCTTTAATCAAAGCTTCAGGTAAATCGACTTTCCTTCGATCGTACAGAATAAAACACTTCCAGGTGAGTTGACTTTCAGTCGAACCGAAGTTAAGTTGACATTCAAACACACCTTTATGTAAGTAAACATTTCATCAAACCTTAAGTTGAGCTAACTTCAGACCTATGTACAGGTGAACTGACCTACAGGTGACTCAACCTTCTGTCAGGGTTACATAGAGGATTTGATCTTTCAGCCAAAGCTACGTTATACCCAACTTTTAATCAACCGGGAGGTAAGGTGACCTTCAGTCACACCTACATATAAGTTAACATTTATTCAATTATTAAGGTGAGCTAACTTCGATCAAACCAACGACTCCCTGTCAAAACCAAAGTTTCGACGACCTTTAATCAAACCGATAGTTGAGTGTGACTGTCGAGAGTTCTTAAATACGTAGACAATGTCTTCAGTCCTGTACTGTTGGTAGACAGTAGATTTAGTTCTCAACAGCCAATTTACAGTAGCATTGAGAAACGCTTTTGTTAAACACCCAAAGTGTTTTTCATATATCAACAATTTATTTATTTCTGTCAGATTAATTTCGTTGTAACGCTTGTATTTGTGTTTTTTTTCTATAGACAAAAAGGCTATAAATACTCCGGCACTGAATACCACAACGAGTGTTACTGTGACAACCACCTGAAAATGCAACTAAAGAGACCAGACGGGTTAGATTTAAACAACGTTTTCTCTTTATCAACCTTAAAATATCTAACGTTTGTCAAAATTTCAGTTCAATTTCCTTTTTTCACACCGACGGCAATACATTGGTGATCTCATAGTTTTATGCTGTATATTTCATTTGTGTCGGTATCATATCAAAACGTAAGATCTCAAAATGGTCAATTTAGATAATTTTCGAAAATTGTGACTTAAAGCATAGAAAAAACAGAGCTTTGATATTTCATTTCATGATCAGTCTAGAACTAAGATTAGACATAAGCATGTATTAGCCAGTGAAGATGTACATTGCACTGTAATGAAGTCGCCATGACCTTGACCTGAAGGTCAAATTTGGTTACACGTAACTATTGACAAATCGAGTTATCTCAATTACAATTGAAGTGGACCTGCATCAGAAACATGGAGTGCACTGTGTAATATGATCACTTTGAGGGTTTGGTCAAAGGTAACAAACCTGTTGCCATTTTTCTTATTAATTTCATTTACCTATTTTGTCACTAGAGCAACAGGCGAGGCTATAGTTGATCTATTCTACCACTAGTTAGAAATAAATATAAATCATCTAATGCTATACTTAAAGATGTATGATGTATATTATTGTTAACTAAATAGATGACCAGATTTATTAATTATCGATTTAGCCACTGATGTATTTGTCTGATTTGAAACTTGAAAAAGAAACCAAATAATCATCTAATGATTTTATATTTAGCCATCAAAACCGATATTTTATCTATCTATTTAATCTGTAGATATACAAACACACATATAAATACAATACAAACAGAACAGTGGTATAATTGCTCTACTTTTATATCTCTAGCTAAACAAACATATGTATGATTCATCTTTTGATTTATGCTCGTAGTTTAGCAGATAACTCATTTATTAAGTACATCAATTTCATATTTAGAAATAGTAAAAGCATTAGACATTTAAAAAAAAAATTGTGAACTGTTTTTTTAATTACGATACTGCATTTCTCAAACCAGCGAGTGTAACACAGCCTGTACTGGAGATAATACACAGATGTGTGGGGGTACCTATCGAATCCTGGTGTTTGGCCCTCCCCCAAGTAGTCCCGCTATAGGCCATTCTGGTGCCGTGTCAAAGTGTGAGCCCTGGTGTGTCACTGCAGAACAGTACTCAATCACTGTAAGTTACTTTTAAAGAGTGTATCATTATTTCTTAGAGTAATGTTCAACTGTTAAATTTGAGCAAAACTTCTTTTTAAGACAAGACAAATGTTCTATGACAAGTATGCGTATTGTTTTAATCTTATCTTTAAACCTTTATATCATTTTATTTTATTCTCTTTTTATTTTTAACTCACGTTTCATTCAACAAGTATATAGCATACGTTATGCATAAATATTTTATCATACACAACTTCAGTTTGGGATTAATGCTCAACGATTTAGGCGCAAATCATTACCCTGATCAATAGAATAACATTTTAATTAAAGCAGATGTAGCTTACAGTTCTGTGTTGAAGTAAAAATCGGTTAACGTTGTTGACTGCATCTGATCTTGACCTATTGTTGTTTTAGCCTAAGTGGGGTCAATGTTCCATGTCCACCGAATTTGTCACGTCCTGGCAGATACACTGCGAATGTCCTGCAGGGTTCACTGGCGTCGGCTGTGCTGAGGTATAGTCGTAAGCCTGCAGGGTAGGATACATGAAAATAAAAATAGTCTGGGTCAAATTTACCAAACTAAGAGGCAAAATATCGTTTTGTATTCACCTGGTCCAAAAGGGTCATCCTTTAAATGTTATTACACACATAAGTGGAGTAGTACAAGTGTTTTCTAAAGAAATATTTTCGAACTATGGTAATTTTCATTTCTGCAATCTGTCTCATCTGCAGCGAAACTAACGTTTTTTCAAAATATTGGTGCTTAAAAGACGATTTTCTTGACGGGAGTTTTACTTTGATATCAGTTCACCATTGTATTGTCGTAATATGTGCTAAAATTAAGAGTGTTTGATCGGAAATGGGTTTTTTGTTCTCGAATAGGGTACTGGAAAATCACTGAGATATAATCCATTGATATCAAAATGGGATAATCTGTAAAAACTGTTCAACATTTTCCTTATTCTTGGCACAAGGCGATATTGTTACTTATGTCAGATATTTGTTTGTTTGATAAATTGACCAATATCCCATTTTTGAGTCACTTAACTTTAATAAATTATTCATCTAAGCTGGTTATCGTTATATGCAGCAACACTACTATGCACCGATTATGATAGAGATTATCTAGGAACATAGGGATGAAAAACGACATTTTCCCTATGTTTTCACTGACATATTGTGTGGCCTGTTTATTTCAAACTGTTGAAAATCTCTCGTAGGGTCGGGTATACCTATGTTAGCCTCTCCATATTTTGTTTTGTTTTTTGGAAAAACGTAAATTACTGTCTATAGTTATCAGTGATTATCCGAGCTCTTATTCAACCGTGACATATTTGGAATTATTGGTGACCGGTGAATGTTTTTACAGGTTTGTGCAGAGTGGACCTGGGGCAGTGCCTGCAGGGGGAACTGTTCGTGTAATAAGAACAACTCTTTATCCTGTCTATCCCAGACCGGCCAGTGTCAGTGTAAACCAGGCTACTACGGCCAGCAGTGTCAATCACCCTGTCCTGATGGTCATTTTGGACCCAATTGTTTGAGTAGGTTCCCTAAATTATTTATTTGTAGCTTATTTGGCTTCATCAACAAACTTTCCGATTATAGCTTATCTGTACATAGGTTTAAGTCACTTAACTGACAGGCCTAAATACATTGTCTTTGTGAAGAAGGTACGTTGTTTGCAATGAATTCCAACTAAGTCTAAAAAAGATCCCTGGATCATAATTTTGAAACAGGAGATATAAATACTATAAACATATATTTGTGTTGTGCGTGTAGAGACGAATACATCCATGTAAAGTAATAAGGATTTGGTCCGGGATCCAACCTCATCCCTGGTGACTTAGGCCCTGACTAATGAAATGGGCTTGGTCATGACGACAAAAGTATTCATGCTTCTAAGATTGCCCCGTGTTCGAATTGGCCCCATGTAGTTAACTCATTGTAAATAACAAGAAAACAGTTTGGACCTTTTGTTAAGGCCAGTATAACTTTTACAGATGTGGTTATTTATTGTTTCAGATCAGTAAATATTAACAGGTGGTATAACTGTTTCAGTTCAGTCAAACTGCAAATGCGATTTTTGTGTCAGAATGTTTTAAATTTTATTTTATTTCATTTCAGACAAATGTAACTGTACCGGTGCTACTGATTGTGACAAGGCTACAGGAAAGTGCATGTGAGTAAACAAAATAAGACACAAACAAACTGTGTTGCTCCCTAACAAGATAGACAATCACCCAAATTAGTAATACTTAACTATTTTCGCGAAAATAACAAGCATATCTTTTTGACCCTGATCACAGTCTCCCTAGACACTAATTATCGGTCCTTGAAAAATCACTAAAATAAATGCAAATTAATTACTGTTGCCCTTTTGTCTTCCAGAACACCACCCATTATCTGTGTTTGACATTGTGTCTCCCTAGATACCCATATTATACATACACATTATCAATGTGAAACTGTACTATGCACTGTTTTTTCCTGGACTATATATACCTGCATTTCTCCCTCCACATAGCTATCTTCCAGTTTACCTGTTCAAAATTCTTCTGCCACCCTTTAGGGTTTGACTTCTCTGTTATTCTTTAGAGTATGACGGATATGACGTGAAAAGAAACAATACTATGACGTCACGGGAACAATCAGATATGACATCACAGTGAGATCTCCACAGACGAGATCAAATGCAAATAAGGATATGATCCTGACTAAAAAATATTATTTTCAAAACAGTATTGGGATGATGAAAGAAAAAATATTACCCTTTCTTCATAGTGACAGAGAAATCTCAAACCCTCGGAAAGATTATTTTGTTGTATAATCCCCGGTTGGAGATTTGACTGCCACACCTTCAAGGTAGAGAGATATTTGATTAAGCCTTTGCATGTTTTACTTCATTTTGTTGATGGGCACTTTTGTTGATAGGCTGTGACGTAATTAATTTTGAATAGATTAATACTCACGACTACGACGTGTTTATAGGTGTCAACCAGGTTGGTACGGCCACAGCTGTAGCTTCCCCTGTCCGCCGGGGGTTTGGGGCCGAAACTGTTCGACAGCCTGCGACTGTAACCAAGGAGGGTCGTGTAATCCAGTTGATGGAACGTGTGAATGTGATCCCGGATATAAGTTACGTAAGTAAGGGCGATCGTATGGGGAAGGAGTATGACCAAGTCAAATGTATATAGTAAATGATTATATCAATGTGTTGTCTTGGTTTTAAAATTTTACCATCAATGTAAGCACAATGAATGGACGTGGGAAAATGATAAAATCAGTAAATATGTTAGATGATTCATTGAGTTTTTTCCCAGCTTTAACCTTGATATTTAATTATGGTTATTTGAACATTCAAAGTAATATATTTTGATAGCTTTCTGCGCGGACAAATGTGACCCCGGGGAGTATGGACCGAACTGTATGTTCATTTGTGACTGCAATGGTCAGGGCTGTGATCCTGTTTCTGGTGTGTGTGACTGCGACAGCGGCTTCACTGGTCACAGATGTGATCAGGTAAGTGTTTATTACACAAGGTTAACAACAAAAATAGACACAACAGATGGTTTCCATTTCAAAGATCACTATCCCCCATATCATCATTTAAAAGTTCTTATATTTTGTATTAAAGGGACGGAACTCTGTTCAATACGTATATTTAGATTCTAATGTTATAGTTATTGGTGATATAAAAAATATAAAAGTATGATAAAATAGCTATGATATTGAAGTGTATCATCATCGAAAACGGTATTCCTGGAACAGCCTCACGTAACCTAAATTGTTGCTTCTGACGATGATCTCACGTTATGCTAGTTGAGAGGAAAATACAAAATGGCATGAATCCTGGTCAACTTTTGGTCTGGTGTCAACATTCTTGGAACCCATATTGCCAAAAGTTTATTCATGTGAAGAATATCAGACAAAATTGATTGGACTGACTAAAAACTTATCCCTACAGTATCAGCAATATACTGAATGGTGACTTTTCTGTCAATCATCACCATACCATGCACAGCATCCACTTGAAGATCGGCAGTTGCATCTTTGAGGCGACCTGACCGTGGTTGATCTTCAGTGCCGGTTCTCCCTCGCGTGAACTCAACAGTCCAATGTTTAACAGTTGAATATGAAGGAGGACAATCATCACCAAAAATATTGTTCATGTCATCATGATTTTTTTTCGGTGACATGCCTTTCATATGTAAATATTTTATAACTGCTCTCGTCTCTGGCTCCATTTTAAAATAAGCATACCACCTATCAAGAACAAAACAATATCTCTCTTCACCCTTCGCAGGGTTTTCAAACGTAACCAGCCAGTTGCAACTAATAAATATTGGAGTTCAACTCACTATGGGTTACACCTGTGGGAAATGAAAATGTGCTTGTGTAGTAATCTTTTTCACAATTCGAGAAATACGTTACTAATTATTTGAAATTAAATATTTTCTAACAAATTGATTCATTGTTTGCAGGCCTGTCCCTACAATACTTATGGGAAACAGTGTCGACAGAACTGTCAATGTTTAGTTGACTTTGACTGTAACCATAAGACCGGAGCCTGTCTGTGTGGGCCTGGCTTTCTTGGAGCCTACTGTGAACAACCATGTCCACAGGGGACGTAAGTCTAGATGGGAAAATTAAATTGGGACTTTTATTCAAAATTAGTGCTAATCGATTTTTGATATATAATAAACCTGAGCAACAACTTTAACCATCTTAGACGCAAAATTCAAAAGCTTGGCCTTTGATATATCACCGAGTTTCAAATTATCAAAATGTGGTGCTTCAGACTGTAGAGCCGAATCGCAATACATGTATATGATACCACAACAACGGCCAAGTAGAGGTATCAAGAAAGGAAACGTAGCTTCAAATTCAAGTCATTTAATACGTAGATTCAGATACATTGAAGAAAATTATTCAGCTAAGAATATATCAGGAAAGTGTATGCTGCTTCAGATATACCAACAAGTGTGCATAATTTCAGATTTTTACAGGACGTTTACGTAGCTTCAGATATACAAAGAATCGTAAATAGTTTCAGATATCTACATAGCGTCAACGTAACTTCAGATATACCAAGAAGTA
This sequence comes from Chlamys rubida, assembly GCA_032359455.1. Taxonomy (NCBI): domain Eukaryota; kingdom Metazoa; phylum Mollusca; class Bivalvia; order Pectinida; family Pectinidae; genus Chlamys; species Chlamys rubida. The sequence continues at coordinate 3,616 of JAUMHH010169461.1, read as the reverse complement.
TACATAGAGTCAGATATCGACAGGACGTTTACATAACTTCATATATACCAAGAAGTATACATAATGTCAGAAATCTAAAGAGTGTTTACATAACGTCAGATATACCAAGAAGTGTACATAATGTCAGATATCTACAGAGCGTTCAAATAACTTCATATATACCAAGAAGTATACATAATGTCAGAAATCTAAAGAGAGTTAACATAACTTCAGATATAACAAGAAGTGTACATAATGTCAGATATGTACAGATCGTTTACATAACTTCAGATATACCAAGAAGTATACATAATGTCAGAAATCTACAGAGCGTTTACATAACTTCAGATATACCAAGAAGTACACATAATGTCAGATATCTACAGAACGTTTACATAACTTCATATATACCAGAAAGAATATATAATTTCAAATATCGACAGGACATTTACGTACCTTTAGATAACATAAGAAGAGAACATAATTTCATATATCCAATGGAAGTTTGCGTTCTATCTTACACGCAAGGTGGACATATTATCTGAATTACAACACGAGATATAGGACTATCAAACGATATTAATTCTTATCACCAATATCATAAACTTATACCAGAACATATTCTGTTACATTCTGATGCTATCTATAGACACAAGAGGTCGGAGGTAAGTAACAACGACGACTTTTGTTGAATCCTTTGTATCGTAGGTTTGGCGTGACCTGTAGGGAAAAATGTATCTGTCAGATGAACCAAACAGACAAATGTGATACGGAGACAGGACTTTGTACGTGTAAACCAGGGTTCCTAGGCGACGACTGTAAAATGTCCTGTCCAATCGGATTCTTCGGGCCGGGCTGTACATCTACATGTAACTGCCATAATGAGGCCCACTGCGATCGGGTATTTATACAACAACAACAAAAGAAAAATGGAGAAAAAATGCACAATATAGTAATCAGTTATATAATGTGTTTTCTCAAAGATTTGCATACATGAATGATCCCATTCAGACATTATTGTAAGTGATACTGAATGATGTTTATGCCAGATATGTCAAAATGGTCCTATTGCAGCACTACATCAATGTTCATACGATTACTAGAACCTAACATTGTGCATATGTAACTGCGGCGACACTATGGATTTTTATTTCACTGTTTCATTAAAACAATATTCAATTTTAATTTTGAGTTTTAATTGTGTATATCCATACACATGATAATCGTTGATCTCCAATATGACATACTGACCTCTGATTTACAGTGTGATGTTGTTCATTTGCATAGGTAACTGGTGTATGTACATGTCCTCCAGGCTGGACAGGAACAGGATGTGAGAGCACCTGTCCGGAACCTTTCTATGGCAACTGTTCAACTAGGTGTCCTGAGTGTATGAATGGGTTCTGTGACAAAAGCACCGGCAAATGTCGTGCATGTTCTGTATGTATTAAAGTTTATACTCAATGTTTTACATGTTTTTTACGTATTCAAGTTTATTACATACCCCGAAACCCGTATCGGCCCTCTCCGTATCAGCCCGCAAAACCCGTATCACACCCCTTTTGGAACACTTATAATGTTTCCCATCTACCACCAACAACGTCATTCGGAACCCTTGTTTACCAACAGTTCAACAATGGCTAATGCTAAAAAAGGCGACGAATTGAGGCACGAACATTGGGGTCTCTTTCCAAGAGGATCCTTTGCCAGGGATCACAATGAAAAAGCCAAAAAGAGGCGTAACAGCAGATTATCTACAACGACAGCGATTTTGATTAACTTAGGGAAAATTGACATTGAATTAAAATCACTACAAATGTAATAACTATATTCTAATCGGATCATTATTGAGTTTATCGTAAGTACTTTATGAAACTTTTGTTTTTCAATATTTCAAAAGAAAAATAGATCATGAGATAGTAAATATATCCGTATTTTATTAGTAAGTATGTAATATACAGAATAAAACATGCTGGGTGTGATATGGAAAAAGGCATGTATTATTCTCTTTGTAAACGTACATAACACTTAACAAAACCCCCATAATGTTGAGAGTATGTTTTGGGAGGATATTTAAGGTTGGGATGCAAGTTGTGTTATTAGATGTTTCGTTGTCCTGTGTGCACAACAGACAGATGACAAACACTTTACTGTTAGTCAGTGCGTCTAATGAGATATGTAATAACATTGCGCAAAAAATAATGCATACTTTGATATAGTTTCAATAGTTTATTTATTTTGCTTATCAGGGAACCGCTTGTGCCTGCTCAGAAGGTTTCTATGGTGATAGATGTCACAATGAATGCGCCTGTTTTCATGGACACTGTTCTAGTAACGGCCAGTGTGTATGTAGTCCTGGCTGGCAGGGAAGTCAGTGTGACCAGCAATGTCCTACAGGTAGGTTTTACCCTAAGTGTAGTTTGTAATTCTGGCTGGCAGTCGAGTCAGTGAGACCAGCAATGTCCTACAGGTTGGTTTTACCCTAAGTGTGCAGTCCTGGCTGACAGGGAGGTCACTGTGAACAGCAGTGTCCTAGAGGTAGGACAAACACTAAAAGGGGTCCTGATTGGCTTATAAAGCCACTGTGACCAGCAATATATCCTAGGTAGGTCAAACACTAAATTTGTGTCCCAGACTGAGAGGAAAGTCATCGTGAATAGCGTTGTCCTTCAGGTAAGTACGCCTCTAAGGGTTCAGCAACAAAGTATATTAGTATCCCACCTGCCCTACCACCATAACGTTGTTTTTTCCATCCGTTCTTTTATTTATCTCTTTGTTTGTGATATATACATATAAACTGTATCATCCAATAACTTAGTTTTGTACGTGAGTACTTCTTGCGACATATGAATCCAATGTCTTTAACTATGAATATACACAGAGATTTAGGTTTTGTTTACCACTCGTTAACTGTTTACGTACATATCTCATACACATTTTATCTACTATTGCCACACTGAATATGTGAGTACTATTATAGATGCCAGTGTAGTGTTCACTTAAATCAAGTATGTTGCTCTACTTTTTACTGCGGTATGGCCTTTTTCGTTTGAGTAATATAACAATACTTTCTACGCCATCTGATCAAGATTGTGGATTAACAATCCTGAACATGTATTATGTATTGTTATGTCGGGTAAAATACACTTTAACTGTTATGTGTTATGATGTGGAGGAGTAGACTGCTCTTACCTTGTTGAAAGACCACTTTGAGTCAGGCTAGAACCAGACCTGCCACTTTTTTGTATTATAATGTCAGGTAAACTGTTGTAACTGTAATGACAGACCACTTTAAGTCAGTCTGTAACTAGACATGTCACTGTTATGTATTATAAGGCCAGGTAAACGGTTCTAAACTTGTTAACAGACAATTACGGGTCAGGCTGTAACCAGACTCGTCCTTGTAATGCATTAATAAGTCAGGTTAACTGTTGTAACCTTATTGGCAGAACCCTTTTGGTCGGGCTGTTACTAGACCTGTCACTTCATTTCATTTCATTTCATCAGATTTATTGACTTTATAAATGTCAAATTGGATTGGACATCAGGCTAAGCCTATGTAAGTCCTTTCCAAACTTATTTACAAACATTACATATATTCTGTCATAATAATCCAATTAAACAGTGCAGGGGAGAT
>JAUMHH010169450.1:0-16403 GCA_032359455.1 Chlamys rubida | reverse complement strand
AATCACACCTCAAACTTAGATCTATCACACCTCAAACTTAGATCTATCACACAAATCACACCTCAAACTTAGATCTAACACATAAATCACACCTCAAACTTAGATCTATCACACAAATCACACCTCAAACTTAGATCTATCACACCTCAAACTTAGATCTATCACACAAATCACACCTCAAACTTAGATCTATCACACAAACTTAGATCTATCACACAAATCACACCTCAAACTTAGATCTATCACACCTCAAACTTAGACCTATCACACAAATCACTTATTATATAATGAATCGATACAGCTATCCAGTCAACTTTCCATATCATTGAATAATCATAATCTGCTGCAGCAAAAAACCTTAATCCCAATAAATAAACTGAAGAGAAAAATCAAATGGATCAGGGAGCCAGAATGAAAGTCAAAAAGAAATGTTAACATCGGATGGGCATTAAATCCACAATAAAGAAAGGTAGAAGTGTTTCCTGCAGACACAGCTGATATAAAGATGCCCTGATAACATTCAATGAAGCTGTGCCCAGTGTGGACTTGTTTGCCTATGAATCAATATATTAGGGTAGTTGATCCATTAAGAGAAACACTGGTATTACCACTACCTGATCCACTTAGACAAAATCAATACCAGGGATGGTTGATTCACTGAAACAAAATATGTTATGACAGCCCATCTAGTGGAGAAATAAATAATATCATTTTCAAACAGATTACACTCTTTGAAAATTAAATCAATACAAATGGCTGTGGGTGGATGAATTGGGACATTTTACTTAAGGAGGTCCAGGCAACTCAAATTGTCTCCCTTGGATTGTATCTCTCACATTTGTTCTTATATCTATGTAAGGCAAACTGTTTATGGTTACTTTGGGGGAAGGGTTAAATATAATGATGATGAAATTAATTAATATCAAAATTTATCAAATTTGTATGTGCGAATAACGAATACAATGGGATAGAGTTTCGTAGGCAGTGGGTACTGGGGAACACCAGATGTAGTGTGTAACTCGCTTAGTCTTTGATGATAGCTGTGTGCACTCATTGCAAACAAAAATATGAGAGATTGGTGTTATGGCTGCCTATGAGAGGCTGCTCCACCTGAAGTGGCTAGCAGGCTGATGATACACCAGCCCAGAATGTGTATATAAAATATCCCAGCCTCTAATTGGGTGGTACTTTACCCTGCTTTAATTATGAGGCCTAATCTGGCCTTGATGTCCCCCTTATTACTGATCCACATATTGAATGTGTTAGTGCTTCCTGATTTTATGACAGGTCTTCTCAGTAATTCTGTTAATGATTGGAGAATATCAAAATTCCACCCCTTAATTCATGTCCCTATTACTTATACATACAGTCCCCGGACTTGCAGATGTCCCTGTTATTGTTAATACGACCTTTAATACATACAGTCCACTACCCGATGTCCCTGTTAACTGTGTACAGTCCCCTACTCGATGTCCCTGTTGACTGTACATACAGTCCCCTACTCGATGTCCCTGTTAACTGTACATACAGTCCACTACTGGATGTCCCTGTTAACTGTACATACAGTCCACTACTCGATGTCCCTGTTAACTGTACATACAGTCCCCTACTCGATGTCCCTGTTAACTGTACATACAGTCCACTACTCGATGTCCCTGTTAACTGTACATACAGTCCCCTACTGGATGTCCCTGTTAACTGTACATACAGTCCCCTACTCGATGTCCCTGTTAACTGTACATACAGTCCCCTACTCGATGTCCCTGTTAACTGTACATACATTCCCTTACTTGATGTCTCTGTTAACTGTACATATAGTCCCCTACTCGATGTCCCTGTTAACTGTACATATAGTCCCCTACTCGATGTCCCTGTTAACTGTACATACCCAATTCATTCCTCATTTGATATCACAAATGAACATTGATCCTTTTTTTTTTCTATTCTGTTAAAAGGTGATAACTTATTGAGAATGTTTTCCTGTTTTGTAGTTTTGCACTTTTTTCATGATGCTGCCTCTAACTGCATGTAATTGTTAAAGAGCAGAAGTGAAATGACTTGATTATAACATTGGACACATGCATTGTTGCAATACATCAAGGAAATTGGACGTGGGCCCGATATCTGGACATCATGTGCAGCATATCACGATCCCAGCCTGCTGGTGTTTCCACTTCAACCCAGTTATCAATCCACATGGGTTTCCTAAAATGTTCTTTAAATGAGAGTAACATGATGAAACGGTTTGATAATTCTAGACTTAACGCATTAAATCAAATGTTGGTTTTTTAAGAATTCTCTGCCCAGGCGAATTCTGTCACTTAATGAGAGCTTCAGCAAAATACTTATGTTATAACCATATGAGAACATCCCCTGACCCTTAGCTCAGCATCATTTGACCCCTAGTCCAGCATCATTTGACCCCTGTGAGTGGTAGTCAGGGTTGGGTGGGATTTTACCTCCTGTAACCACAGGAGTCTGATTCAGATCAGCTGTTGATTTGTTACAATAAAAGAAATCTGTATTTCCAACCAGAGCAGGAGTGTACAACTCTATCTACCAGGAGATTGGATACTCAAGACTTCTAACGAGCTCCAACAAGAGGATGAAAGGTGTAAAACAAGCTCACACCTGAGTGGCTTTATGATGTAGGTGAGGGGCCACTCAACAGGTGAGGAGGCCTGGTCAGGCCAGCCAGGCAGCTCAGGCTGAGGCTGTTAGCCACACAGGTCAGCCTTATCAGCCCTTTTGATTGATGGGTCTGCTGTGAAATGCCCTCCCCTGTTAAACACTTGTAGTAGTGGGGCCTAATTAGGGGAAATCAAGTTGATAATGTCTCTGTTTACACTGCGATTCCTCACTGTTGTTACTCCCCTGTCCAACACTTGTAAAATAGGGGGCCTAATTAGGGGGAATCGGTGAGATAAAGTCGGTGTTTACACCACTCTATCTGCTGGCTGATGTTGTTACTGCTGTGTATGTGGTAGGCAACACTTTCTAATTATTTCACCAGCTCAGGGGGCTGCCAATCCAGCATAACAGATATTTTTTGTCTCTCAAATGTCCTACTAGATCTACAAAACAATATCACACTCACATTATCTCCTTTATTCTGTAGCTATTGGATAGATTAGGATAAGAATCATGGTTAAAAATAAACAGCTATAATAAAGAACTTGTGGTGTTTAATCTACAACTTCCCCAAACTTCCCAACTTTCAGTAATGTTTGCCTCAGAACTTCACAGCAAGCGGTGTTTTATATATATCTTGTAACTTCACAACTTCATACAATTAAGGTTGCACTGTTACTATATGCATGCTACAATGTTTAATTACCAGGAACTACATTCATGCTTCTTAAATTGTAGCTTTCGCCAATGCAAGTGTTGTACATGCTACTTGTAGCTATTGCCCATACAACTGTTGTACATGCTACTTGTAGCTATTGCCCATACAACTGTTGTACACACATGTTACCTGGAGCTACATTAATGCGTAGCTATTGCCCATACGACTGTTGTACATGCTACTTGTAGCTATTGCCCATACAACTGTTGTACATGCATGTTACCTGGAGCTACATTAATGCTACTTGTAGCTATTGCCCATACAACTGTTGTACATACATGTTACCTGGAGCTACATTAATGCTACTTGTAGCTATTGCCCATACAACTGTTGTTTATACATGTTACCTGGAGCTACATACATTAATTGTTGCAGTGTCATTTAATGCAGCTTGTAGCTCACCCTAGACCTTCAGCTTTATGCATGTTACCTGGAGTTAGGTTTTTACTACCTGTATCTCTTCCAGTGCTAATGGTCACTTCTTATGACTATTGCCTGTGCCAAATACATTGTTTTGTTTGAAATTGTCTACTGGAAATTCTTGTGATAAAAAATCCCTCCTGATATACAGAATACATCAATCATAGTACTTAAGTTGTGTAATGGCCAAGGCCCTTGTTCTCAGCATCACCATGGCTTCCTCTGTTCTTACAGAGAATATTCGTCCAACTCACGCCTGGCAGGGTCACAAGGTATATAGCCAGCAAACTTCTTAATTTAATATTTTTTTTCCAAAGTTGAAACAAAATGATAGACATAGCAATACCTTTGAGCATCAAATTCATTTTACTTAAAACCCTCTGTCATAAAACTGTTTGAAAATGTGAAATAAATATTGGCATTTGAGAGTCCCTTGTTGCTATATATGTTGCCATCTTCTGCTTCTTCATGTCATAGAAACACTTGTGCAACAGATTCTGTCTGTAGTCCCCAGAGCTCAACTTCAACAGAAAAACATTGTCACTCTCAGACACAAAGACATTTATCAAATCACAGCGCCGACAACACCATCCTCTCACAGAAGTAACTTAGGTAGGAATAAATTACCAGACAGTGTTTTCAAAATGTAATTTCATATCAATCAAATGTGATACTAACTTATTTATGGTACCTACAGTATATAAAATGTTCACTAAATTAAATTGATACATTTCTAGTTCTTGGCCATAGCCATTGCTAGGTTTATTGGGATGATGCTGTGAGGAGGTGATGTGACCATTTTTCAATCTCAAGTTCTTGGTATAACTTAAAGATCCCTGTCCCACTGTGGGCAAAACACTAGAGAATTGCACTGTAGTTTTTCATGCATAGTTATCTCCCCTTTAATTTTGTTTTAGTGATCACTGTAGTTTGACTGCCAGGGACAGTTAGATCAGTTGGTTGACCGCATTGTGTTTGGAGGTACAGTGTTCAAATCCTGGTCTGGCAAAAAACGTCATATTTTACACAAAGAACACTTGTTTTATTATTATTATTATTCCATCTTTTTTCATTGTGTTTTTTTCTGCCAAAGTACCGCAAAGCATGGGTTTCTTTAAAGAAATGGTTTATCAAAGCAATATTCATGCAGGATTTTTTTTTTGTTTCAAATGAGTAGTGACAATTTTTGGCAGTGGTATGGGGATCCTTAACTCATTCACCCCTGAAGACACATTTTAACTCATCCAGTTCAATGGTTGGAATAGTTCATTATGAAATTTTCAGGGGTGAATGAGTTAAGGAAGGTTTTATGGTGAAATTTGTACAGATCCCCTCCCCATACAGATCCCCTCCCCGAGATACCAGTGACAGACACTGTCTGTGTTAGTGGACCAATAACAGCTCAGCAAGCATCCTCACAGATCCAATCTCACTCTCACAAGAAAATGAAATGCAATTCAAATTGTAATTCTGAAATATCTTAATTAAATTTTGAACAAATCTTGAATGCAACAGTATACCATCTGTTTAACAACAAATCAACGATATCATTCTAAGGGCTGGTTTTGTTGAGCTGACCTAAACATAATTAATTCACAGCTTTCTATCTCTTTTTATAACCCATCTATCAGAAAAGGCAGCAATTAATTCATCCAAAATATAGCACAGCATGATTCAAAATGTGGGCCAATAACCTCTAACAGACCACAAAAACAGATAGGATAATATCTGTCACAAACATGTTAGGAGTTCCACTGACTATTCAGTATTGAAGGTCAGCAATATGATTCTGAAGTCAAAACATTGGTGTTTAAGGTCTATACCTAGTCCTATACCCCCAGTCTGCCTTGCATCTGACCTACACCTGGAGTTTACCTTTAATGCCGGGTTTGTAACTAGTCCTATGCCCCAAGTCTGCCTTGCAGCTGTCCTACATCTGAGGCTCTTCAGTCTGCTTTACATGGTGGGTACCTTACATGGTGGGTCTGTCACCTTACATGGTGGGCCTGTAACCTTACATGGTAGGTCTGTAGCCTTACATGGTAGGTCTGTAACCTTACATGGTAGGTCTGTAGCCTTACATGGTAGGTCTGTAACCTTACATGGTAGGTCTGTAACCTTACATGGTAGGTCTGTAGCCTTACATGGTAGGTCTGTAGCCTTACATGGTAGGTCTGTAACCTTACATGGTAGGTCTGTAGCCTTACATGGTGAATCTGTAGACTTACATGGTGGGTCTGCAGGCACATTTGTAACATATAAATTTAGATTGTGTTATATTTTCTTTTTCTTCTGTACACAGAATTTGTAATTTGTGTCTATACCATGGCACACTTTTGTGGCACACAGTTATGCCTGAAACCAGGTGTACCAATATCCAAATATAGTCAGACATCTTTATATTCTGTTTATGTACCAAAGTACACTTTTTGTTGTACACAAACAAATCATTAATACTCCATATTTTGTACTATGGTACGCTTTTGATGGTGCAGAAACAATTAAATCAATGTACATTATTTTTGTACCATAGTTCCACTTTAGTGAGACCAGTAATAGCCATAGATAGCTAATGATGGTATACCACAGCTGGTTACAGATGTAGTAGGTGACAGTAACATTAAATATGTATTGTAAAAGTGTACCACCAAGGTGTAGTTTGCCAAGTAGAAATGCTTCATATGTGTGCCATACAACTGTGTACAGAGGTACAGAAACGAGGCATAAATCCTAGAGTTATGTACCACACCAAAGTGAACCATTGTACTAAAAAACACCTAAATGCTTCAAATATGTGCCTGACCATGTTTGATCATCATAGTTTACCCTGACTGATAGAGAGTCTATTCCTCATGATCTACAAAATCTAATACCGTGTTTCCCGGTGTCTGTATGGAGTTTTATACCCTCCCCACACTTACAAAGAAATTGAATCAAATTTCACAAAACCAGTAAGCATTCAAAAATAAATCAGTTAATTTGCAAACTTTATAACGTTTTTCTTTGTTCACCGATGTTCAATGTTGGCAGAGTCCAAATCTTTAATTCAAATTCCTAGTGGATTCATTGTATACCTTAGACTGGTGTGTTTTGTAACAAAGCAGTTTTATTTCCATTCCCAGACCTGTTATAGAGTGGTTTTGTCAGCGAATAATTAATACTGTTGACTTTCCCCATTTGCTTTTGTATGAAATATAATTTATTCATTATTTATCTGAACATAAATCTTTGGTGACAGGGTTGCTTTGTTACACATTGAATTGTACTTCTTCAAGCTTTGTCTGTGATTTAAAAAACAAATTTCAGTCAGTTGAGAAAAAAGTAACTTTGCATATAATATACTTTCTCTGAAATATTATTTTGTATCTAATGGTTCAATGGCCCTTTTTTAGTGACCTCATCTTTTGAGTGAAGCGAGTACTACAAGCTATCAGACGACTACATTGTACATACCACCATCACCATTAGAGGGATTGCAAAACAGATACAAAACAGTTTCCTTGTAATCTAGCTGATTTTTGAAATATTAAAAAAAAAATCCCTCAAGACCTTCACCTTGAATTAATGTAAGCCTGTTGTCCTTCATATTCTATCTGTTAATAATAAAAATTGATAATTAATTATTTGAAAGCTGTAGGATTATTCCAGAAAATGTAACTTTCCAAATATGATGTTCTTTTGTGTGTTTTAGACATAAACTTGTATAATATTATAGAGGTTTAACTTGATAGTTCACTTAGTGTCTTAATCTTTTGAGCATATGGTCCAATTTCACAAGATTTCCAAATTACGTTCTTTGGGTTGATGGGCTGTTAAGACCATACACTGCACACATACATAAATCTGAGGTCATCATTGAAATGCTATATTTGACCTTTGACCTTTACCTTTCTATACATAAATCCCTTTCCAATCAAGCATGAAACTAAAGCTCATGAACAGTCACTTTTTGCCAGTTTGTTATTTCCTTGACCTCTTTCTGTGACCTTGACCTTGACTATGATGTTTTGTACATGTTTTCTGGTCTTGCTGTGTTATCAGTGGTTCTGACAGCTATCAACATTATTATTGTAAGGGTGTGACTTGACTTTTTACCAAGTGTTCTATCAACACAACACTTCTTCATACATAATATAATACAACTTAAATTCAAAAGTCAGGTCATTGTTGCCAAATATAAACTGAAAAACTATAAACAGCTTTCTAGACGACAAACATGTTATAAACTTTAACTTATATCTCTACAATGAGGTTGGAATGTGTTACATACCTGAGCTATACTTGAGTATGTAAGTAATAATAAAATGTATGTTAGAACGTTGGTCCTGTGTGATAAACACAGGCAGTATTAACCCTGTACATGTCCTGTAATTAATCTCACACCTGTTTAACACCGGCTCACAACAAAGGGCACACCACTCTGTGTCATCCTCCACGCTGGGGTCAGAGGTCGCTATGCACATGTCATCCTCTGCACTGGGGTCAGAGGTCATTGTAAATATGTCTCATAGAATCCAGGACAGTACCACCGATGGGGCTACAACTATCTCTTTACAAATGTGTTGTCAAAGTTTTACTGCATTCCTCCACATCATAATTATACCTTTTACATACTAATTAATCTATTTACACCAATCTGAACGTGGCTGCTGTATGTTCATGTAGTTAACGACTGCACATTGACTAATCATGTTACAAACTCCATGCATGTATAATTATATACTTCAAACATAAAAATGAAGATATTCCCTGCTCGTTATTTCTCGTTGTTCAGTCACAAATCCTTTCATCTTGTTGACCTACCTTACCATGTGTTTATCTTCGATATGTCTTCAGCATTGTTACAAAATTTCTAAAAAATTGTTTGGCTCAACTCAGTTTGATTAACTGTTTTAATGAATAACTTCGAACATTTTAATTCTAGAGGGTGTGCTTTAAGATTTGTCCACTTCAAATCCAAAATACATGAACAAATGTGTACACTCCATCAGCCTAGGCCCTTAGACTACACAGATAGGACACTACTACACAAATACTGGAGTAATACTATTATTCAAGGTACATCAGTTTTTGAGAAAAAAAACCAACAAGGTTCCAATACCCAGGATCTTGTAAAATAATTTGATAACAATGTTCCACCACTTACTTGTGTGAACAATTACAATCTGAGTCAACAAGATTTCACTGTACAGGTGTGGACAGTCGGAGTTAACAAGGTTCTACTGTACAGGTGTGGACAGTCGGAGTTAACAAGGTTCTACTGTACAGGTGTGGACTATCACAGTCTGGGTTAACAAGGTTCTAATGTACAGGTATGGACTATCACAGTCTGGGTTAACAAGATTTCACTGTACAGGTGTGGACAGTCTGGGTTAACAAGGTTCTACTGTACAGGTGTGGACTATCAGTCTGGGTTAACACGGTTCTACTGTACAGGTGTGGACAGTCTTGGTTAACAAGATTTCACTGTACAGGTGTGGACAGTCTGGGTTAACAAAGTTCTACTGTACAGGTGTGGACTATCAGTCTGGGTTAACACGGTTCTACTGTACAGGTGTGGACAGTCTAAGTTAACATGGTTCTACTGTACAGGTGTGGACTATTACAGTCTGAGTTAACATGGTTCTACTGTACAGGTGTGGACAGTCTGAGTTAACAAGGATATACTGTACAGGTGTGAGCTGCCTGGGTTAACAAGGATCTACTGTACAGGTGTGGACAGTCCGAGTTAACAAGGTTCTACTGTACAGGTGTGGACTATCACAGTCTGAGTTAACAAGGTTCTACTGTACAGGTGTGGACTATCACAGTCTGAGTTAACATGGTTCTACTGTACAGGTATGGACTATCACAGTCTGAGTTAACATGGTTCTACTGTACAGGTGTGGACTATCACAGTCTGAGTTAACAAGGATCTATTATACAGGTGTGGACAGTCTGAGTTAACAAGGATCTATTATACAGGTGTGGACAGTCTGAGTTAACATGGTTCTACTGTACAGGTGTGGACTATCACAGGTTTTATTTAATATGGTCCCAATGTACAGGTTTAGATTGTCTGTCTAGATTCACAGTAATGACCTTTCCCTGTTGTATTCTGTAGATGTGCCCATCTGGAGAATATTATTCCAAAAAATAAGTGTTCTACTAAAAGGTTCATCTGAAAATTGAGCCTGTAATTTGTTTTCTCCTTAGTCCTCAGGGTCCAGTTTTTATGTCCCCAACTACTCACAGAGATGAATGCCCAATAAAAGGACCATATCCAGCCCCTTTCCCCGTACACTTTGACCCCAAGGTCCTCAGGTTGGCCCGCAATTTCACACATCAGGCTTGAGAGGCAGAGATTTGATTGATCTAAACTTGTGAAGAGCTGCTAACTTGTGACTCGTTACTTCACATAGAGAGTCATGTATAGAATTTCATCCCCATTCTAGAGGCAAGTTCATATGTCTGTTAGTAACATGTACAATACTGGTAAGTTAATAGTCTACACAGATGAAAAAAGAAATCTCCATTTCACCAGTATCCATTGCCTGGGTTTTTATATTGTATTTAGTAAATGAGTGACATATGATTGTGTTTGGGTGAGTACCCTGTAGCTGCCATTGGCGGAGGTATGCCCCACGAGCCCCAGTGTTTGCATTGTTCTGTGGGGTGAGAGAGATTTATTTAGCAATTGGTGAGATAGTTATCTCCGTGGAATCCGTTATTAAGAAGTCAACAGTTTAAACAGCGGGTTTACACTGAGGGGTTGTTCCTGGCTAAACTCACTGAGAACAGGCCATGATATTGGAATATTATCATTCACATAGACACTCTCTGGGATTAAGTACAGGAGATTTCACGCATTATCAGCGATAGGACAACAGGGAACAAGTCAGTGGGTGAGTGATTCAATTGTGTGCCTCATATAATATTAAATCGCCAATGTAGATTTATTAATTACTTTAATGTAGACATACAAGTTGGAAAATTGACAATTGCACTGTCGGAAATATAGGTCTTTTAACTTCTTGTATGTCAATTGTGTATTGTTGTAGCGCTATAATTGTAAGGCTGTACTCAAGTGGTAAATAGCGGGGACAGGTACTCGGTGATAGCTGATCAATGAGACTATCAGTACTTTGCAGTGTATATGTGTGTACCGGTGGGTTGTTTGTTATTGGCTGGGGATCAGTGGAATGCTCACCTTCTATACTCTCTACAGGATTACCATGTAGTCAGACAGATCCTTACTGCTTCATGTGTCACCTGTCTGGCATAAACGTGGGCCACTACAGGCACCTCGTTAACAGGTAAATCTCTAGTATTTAATACAAACATAACGTTTATATACCGTGCATGTACTATAAAACGCCCCAGTGAACTCTAAAAGGGCTGCAGGATAACGCTGTCATGTACCGCGAAGGCATTGACATCAATCACAGGTGTGTGGGGTAATTGTTTTTTATCCTCATCCGACAAGGTATATTACCTGTCACTGGATGCTACCTGTACAGGTAAGTAAAACTGCCTGACGACCCTCCTATAGAGCATCAATCAATTACCTGTCAATTAGTTCAACGCATGCTCTTTATTATATAATTAGGCAATCATCACTTGATATCAGATTTTCTACAAGTGAAATAGTTAATCATGTCAGTCATCCTGTTAAAATATCTAACTTGCTGATTTTAATGTGACACAATTTTATTAAATGTAAATGAGTTAAAAATTTGTCAGAAATACATTAATGTGATGGAGCTTCACTTTTTCAAAGCATTGAAATAAGTCAGAATAATTTTATGATGATTTCATAGGTGATTACAATAAAAAACATGTTGTCCCTGGGTAGAGGTACAAACTAAACAGGCTCATGAATTAAACAAGTAGCCCAGAGTTCATTTCATATCAATTAACTCCATAATTATTAACAGTTTAATAGACAGGAACTACTTACAGTGTCTGATAGTGTAACAGTTATCAACTTTACACCCATAAGTAGTAGCACTTACTTAATACATTGATAAGTATTGATTTTAAAGCTCATTCCTGTATACTTTTATGTAATAATCCTGTATAATTATTGGTTTGTACAATAATCCTAAATAAATATTGATATGTACAATTTTCTTGTACAATAAATTAAAATATTATTTGAAAATGAACCACTTACTATTCTGTCAATATAATATATTAATATAGCGTGTCAATATGTCAAAATGATACAGACTGTGTCAATGTGTCACTGAGTGTGTCAATGTGTTACATACTGTGTCAATGTGTCACTGAGTGTGTCAAAGTGTTACATACTGTGTCAATGTGTCACTGAATGTGCCAATGTGTCACTGAGTGTGTCAATGTGTTACACATTGTGTCAATGTGTCACTGAGTGTGTTACATACTGTGTCAATGTGTCACTGAATGTGTCAATGTGTCACTGAGTGTGTCAATGTGTTACATACTGTGTCAATGTGTCACTGAGTGTGTCAATGTGTCACTGAGTGTGTCAATGTGTCACTGAGTGTGTCGATGTGTCACTGAGTGTGTCAATGTGTCACTGAGTGTGTCAATGTGTCACTGAGTGTGTCAATGTGTCACTAAGTGTGTCAATGTGTCACTGAGTGTGTCAATGTGTCACTGAGTGTGTCAATGTGTTACATACTGTGTCAATGTGTCACTGAGTGTGTCAATTTGTTACAGAGTGTGTCAATGTGTCACAGAGGGTGTCAATGTGTCACTGAGTGTGTCAATGTGTCACTGAGTGTGTCAATGTGTTACATACTGTGTCAATGTGTTAAATGTCAATGTTAGTGTTTCATTATGTTACATGTCAATGTGTTACATAATGTGTGTCAATGTGTTAAAAAATGTGCAAATGTGTCAATATGTCACAAAATGTGTTAATATGTCACACGGTGTGTCAATGTATTACATAATGTGTCAATGTGTTACATGTCAATGCACTACATAATGTGTAAATATGTTAGAGTGTCTCATGTCATTATGTTACATGTCATTATGTTACATGTCGTTATGTTACATGTCGTTATGTTACATGTCGTTATGTTACATGTCATTATGTTACATGTCATTATGTTACATGTCATTATGTTACATGTCATTATGTGACATGTCGTTATGTTACATGTCGTTATGTTACATGTCATTATGTGACATGTCGTTATGTGACATATTGTGTGTGTGTGTTACATTGTGTGTAAACATATTAAACAGTGTTTCAATATGTTACACAATGTGTTTATGGTTTGAGCATATTTTTGATGAGTCTGTATATTTACAATCGAATTAAGTAAACACATAATTACCAACAAAACAAAATAGTGAAAAACAGTTCACTTTTACAATCTACTGTCTGTCAGAGCTAATAAATCTTAGTAATACACATTGATCCTTGTGAACTCTTAAGGTCTGCGAAACTCTTTAGGTCAATGCATCTATGTTTATATTTTGTTTACATACATTTTTCCATATATCAATAATAATATCATATTTTCTGTATAGTCTCTTAATATGCACCAACAGCCACACTCAACACTGAAAAATCACATTTAATTATAATGTTTTCTCTGCGCTCCTGTTTATCATTGACATAAAGAATGTATATAGATACACCATGTTTGTTAATAGCTCGCTTCACTGTATCATCGTACTGGGGGATCATTATACCTCTGCTCATTTAACTTCATTGATTGCTGTAGTGATGAGACCTTCAAGTTTGTAGGACTTTAAAGAAGTGCATAGCTGGCTTAATTTCATTGACTGCTGCAGTGATTAGACCTACATGTCTGTATGAAGTATTATTTTGAGAAGTTCCTAGCTTAATTTCTATTTAGTGTATAATGATAAAGAGACCCGAGGCCTCCAGTGCGGGGAGGCGAGGAATTCTTTGTACAGGGTATCACTTCTCCACTGAGTAACCGAAACAGGTGCAAATCCCCCCTTATCACTACTATCGTTTGAATCTTGCAGTGTTTGTTTCCCACTTTGAACATCATTCACTTTCTCTGATCCCATCCCCATAATCTTGTCCTCATAATTTTTTCTTTGCTTTGCAGATATATACAAAATGTAATGGAAAAGTTTAGTTTTTTCTCTCAATCGGGTTTGAGTTTTTCACAATCTGGACTATTACCAATTTTATTCCCGACAGCCAGCATTCAACCAAGTATTATGACTTAAAAAACCACAGCCAACATTCATCCTCAAAAACTATACTCTAAAGATGACAGCTATAGTTAAAACTTGAGAATTTATACTTAAAAATAACAACTAGCATTCAACCTAAAATTATAACCTAAAACACTTGCCAGTATTCAAACTAAACATTACTCCAACAACAGTCAATAGTCAACCTAATTTGTTTACTTTAATAGAACAACCAGCACTCAATGTCACATTTATACTCTGAAACATCAATCAAAAGTCAAAATAACAATTCTACTCTGAAACATCAATCAAAAGTCAACATAACAATTATACTTTGAAACACAAGACAAAATAATATATCACAATTTTACTCTAGAACATCAGCTACAGTTCATTACAAAAATTGAAAATAAATGTATTCTCTGGAACCAATTTTCAAAAAGATAATTCAAAACCATAAATTTTGTTCTAGGTCCAGAAATTGTTTTATAAGAAATGTTTGGTCACAAGTCTTTTAAAACAATATCCAGTCTGGAAAACTGGTCTAAGTGTCAAATGCGAAATTGTTAATTAAATTTTCACAGAAATGATTTGATGATCATTGGTCACCAATGACAATTATAATACTCAGGTGTTTGATCAGACTTAATCATCTTTCGGTAACAAAAATAAAGGTATTATTTAGGTTTAGACTGTTCCGGCACGTTTCTGCTGTATACAGAAGTTACTTTCTTTCTAAATTTTTGTTAGGTATTTACTCTCTATTAATTTCATAAAAAAAAAAAAAAAAAAAAAGGTTTCAGGCCTTTTAGAGAGTTTGAATATTTAAAAAAAAAATCCCTGTGATGATGCTGAAATGTATTACATAACAAACATCATGAGTTGTTGTTTAGTGGTTAAGATTTCTGCTTTAATTATTATAAAGAGGTCTTGGGATCCGGGATCAAATCCTTATATCATAGTACATGTATTTGTAGAAATGTTTCCTGTAATCCTTTATGCTACGGTCAATTAGCAAGATATTCCAAGTCAGAGAAGTGCCAAGTTAATTGGAACTCTTCTCTATTGGAAATATAAAACAGAGCTCTGGGACACTCTACCTTAATTAATGGTTATCCCACAGTCATTATTTTTTTTTTAAAAATACACAAAATGTAGGACATAAAATTGTATCTAAAATAGGCAGGTGTCATTTCTAGAAATTCGTTAAGACATGTTCTCCAAAAAAGAATGTGTCTGGATTAAGAAGAGTATATCAAGAAATTTTCACCACAATTAAACTTCATCTTTTTCGACCTCATTAATGACGACAAATTAACCATGACGGTGAATATTTACTTGTAAGATACAGTGCATGGTGAACTTAACACTGTGCGAATAAGGATTTTACTGGCTGTTTCGCAGTGTATAGTATTAATTTATTTAAACAACTTCATTTAACATATCTGTTATTTGATGAAATGCATCATTTAAAGGAAAATCTTAAAATCATCACTAAAATGTTTAAATATCAGCTTAAATAATGCAAAGTAAAAAAAGTCTAACAAATTGAAATTTTATGACTGCTGTCTGGAATGTAGCTGTAAGTCTTTACAACCTGACTTAATAAGGTATATCTGTGTGAGTACAAACATGTACTTCACAGCTCCACCAGACCTGGCTTTTAATCAAAGATCCTAAAATATGATTTTGAATAGAAAAATGTGTGCAGGTTACACCTGTTGGTGCGGGTGATTAGCAGACTCACTATGGTGTGTGTAGCCGAGGTTGGGTAATATCAGTGAATGATGTTTGTGAGGATAGCCTGATTATTTGTACAGCAAAAACAAACAGATAACTGGTAACTTAACACATGCAATAATCACAGCTCAAAAGGCAAAAAGGACCTGTTGCAACAATCACGGCTCCAAAAGGCAAAAAGGACCTGTTGCAACAATCACGGCTCCAAAAGACAAAAAGGACCTGTTGCAACAATCACGGCTCCAAAAGGCAAAAAAGACCTGTTTCTATATGCACTCCCCACAAAAAACCTATTGGACCACTTCCCTGTCAGCACAACCTGCCTCACCGTCATATGCAAAAGGCAAAAAGGAACAGTTTATTTTGTGTATCCTTTTTTTTCTCTCTCTAATTTTTAAAAATTCTTATAACTCCCTTTTCTTTTCTATTATGGATACCATTAATCCTTATTTTTCTATTATGGGGACCAATAGTCCTTGTATTTCTATTATGAGGACCAATAGTCCTTGTATTTCTATTATGGGGACCAATAGTCCTTGTATTTCTAGTATGAGGACCAATAGTCCTTGTATTTCTATTATGGGGACCAATAGTCCTTGTATTTCTAGTATGGGGACCAATAGTCCTTGTATTTCTAGTATGGGGACCAATAGTCCTTGTATTTCTATTATGGGGACCAATAGTCCTTGTATTTCTATTATGGGGACCAATAGTCCTTGTATTTCTATTATGGGGACCAATAGTC